>LPNX010584031.1:52054-78415 GCA_001517045.1 Pseudotsuga menziesii | reverse complement strand
TGTACAATAGCCAACCCTGTAATAACATAGGCTGCTGAATATATAGAATACATGAGAAAATCGAATGCATAAGGAAGCATCCAAATCTAGCATAAAGCATGCTTACCCAACATAGGCAAATCCCCCATAGGTGTAAAAAGCTGATCCCAAATCTATCAAGGACCCCACGAATTAGCAAGGGCACATGGGAAAGCTAAAGAGTGGTCAAATGGCAGCTCATACATGCTTTTTCATGGAGGAAAGAGTGGAGGATGAAAGGGGAATAAAACAGGTTCACCTCACCTAGTCTAGCTTTCCTTATGTGCTTTAAAAACTGGAAAAGCAGTCAACAAAGCAGAAAAAGTAGAAGGGCGCCTAGGAGGCCAGGAATAAAGCAGATTTGATTCCAAGGACTTTCCAAAGCACTCCATGAGTCAATAATGGCAAGTTTGACCTCTATGGATAGGCAATTGACAACTTGCACATGGTGGGACTCATGGACTAGGCAAATAAGACAAAATAAATGAAATAATGTCTAAGTGGGTAAATACTATGGGTTGATTATTCTAACATAAATCACTACAAACCTATCTCTTTCCCCTACGAAGGCTATGTCGATAGCTCTTTGAAAAGTTGCTCCAGCATTCATTAATCCAAAAGGCATTTTATCATACATGAAAGTACCCCAGGGAGTAGTAAAAGTTGTTTTTTCTTTATCATCAGGATGCATGGAAATTTGATTATATCCTAAAAAACCATCAACCATATAAATTCTTTGTGCACCAACTACCTTCTGCAATATTTGTTCTATTTTTGGCAAAGGGTAATTATCTTTCAATGAAGACCTATTCAAATTTCTAAAATCAACACATAGTCTGATTTCACCATTCTTTTTCCTAACAGGAACTAAATTAACTACCCATGAAGAATATCTGAGGGGAACAATGATCTTAGCATCTAATAACTTTTTCACCTCCTTTTCAATAATAGGAAACAAAGCTAGATTTATCCTCCTTAATTTCTGTCTAAAAGGTTTAACATTCAGTTTTAAAGGCACTTTATGCTGTATAATTCTAGTATCATATGTTTTCAAATATTCATATGACCAAGCAAAAACATCAACATATTCTTTTAACAACTTAATGTACCTGTTCCTCTGCTCTGCTGTGAGTGCTTTTGAAATCTTCACCATTCTAGGATGTTCAGGGGTGCCAATATTACAGTCCACTACATTTTCTTCTGAAGAATATACAACAGGTTTTAAAGGTGTATCATCCTTTGAAAATATTCTCTCTAATGGCACCAAAACTTTAGCAATGAAATTACTTTTAAGTTCAATAATCTTGTGACCTGCAATCTCATTTTCTGCAATATCTTTAAACTCTTCAACCTCATCATCTTGTTCTTGATCAATTAGGGAATTAGAAAACTCACCTGTCAGCTCCAAGAAACTTTTTATTTCAATATAATCTTCAAAAAATTTCCACTGATTTACATTATCAGGAACAAAAGGTCTGTACCTAACCTCAATAGGATACTTCAACTATGTTGTTTTAGGAATCCTGAAATGTGTGGCTACTAGGGAAAGAGAATCAGCAGTTTGGTTATGATCCCTAGGAATATAAGTGATATTAAAATCCATGAAGTAATTTTTTATCATATCCCATACCTCATTAAGGTACACTTTTAGTAGATCTTGTCTTACTTGATAGTTGTTCCTTGCTTGCTGAACAACCAACTCGGAGTGACCATATACATAAATCTGTTGAATACCTAAATCTTTTGCAGCTTTCAAACCCAACAACAAAGCTTCATATTCTGCAGTATTATTGGTGGTAACAAATTCCAATTTATACATTAACCTTACTGCTTCACCACTAGGAGATATTAGAAGAACCCCTGCTCCAACACCTTCTTTGCATGATGATCCGTCAAAATACATTTGCCAAAGTTCATCTTCTTGTTCCCTAGTGTGTTTGATTGGTTTTTCTTTTTCAACCTGTAATAAACCAGTAGTATTATCATCATCACTAAAATGCAACATACAAGTACCCAAATCCTTGTCAACAACATACAAGGGATGATTTGTAGGGTTCTTGTCATCAGTCACAATATAGGCAAATTGTAACTCTCTATATAACCTTCTATTTTCTCCTCCAAATACAAGAATGGTGGCATACGTTAAATCTATCTGTAAAGTTCCACCAACCTTCTTGGCCCAAGATCTAGAGAGGAGCAGTCCAAAATTAAGTGTAATGTCTGCTACTACCACGTCCATAATTACACTTTTCATTGGTAGATGAGTTAAACTGACAACCATATCTTTAATCACTCCTAAACATTTTATAGCTCATGAATCAAAAGCATACAAATCATGATAAGGTTTTGTTATACTCAAACCTAAAGCCTCCATGACAGCCTTTGGCATTAGGTTATGAGATGCTCCTGAATCCAAAAGGCAATTATGTATCATCTATTCATGAATAGTTAGTGTAATGTAAAAAGTAGGTGATGCACCTGCCTCATTTTCAGTTTTTTCTGCCAACGCTGACCCAATAAAGATTTTAGGATTTTCCTCTTGTAAATTCACTGTGTCAGAAGGAAGTTGACTATTTGTTGAACCAATCATTTTTAGAACTGAATTTTTGTAAGAAGGATTCTTCATCATCTCAGTGAAAGGCATAGGGATCTTGATTTTGCCTAATTCATTTTCCAGGTTGAAATTCTGCATACTTCTATTCACCTCTTCAATCTCAACATTCTTCTTTTGATTATCCCTATTTTTTTTTCTCTAACACTGGATCAGACTGTTGTTTAGGAGGAAAAACTACCTTTTTCTTTGGATTTTGAACTACTTGCTTTGGACGTGATCTTAAATTTAAATTTTTCTTTGGCTCATTCTAATATGTATCAGCAATTACCACAGTCACTTCAAGATTCAAATCATTTTCTATTTCAAACACATCTACATCATAGTATTCTGAGTTTAAAAAATATTTTTCAGTCACAAAACCCTCAGTCAACTGTTCTCCAAAATAATTCATATCCTGATCTATATCTCCAAAAAAGACTTCCTCTTCAATTTCTTCTTCATCAACTACATTATTCTGAAGTGGTGGTTGCACTTTTTGATCCTCATTTTCTCTCCTTTCTTGTTGTATATCATTGTTTCTTCTCTGTCTAGGAATGAAACAAGGTACAAACTGTCTTCTGAATTGGTTTGGATTATTAAAGTTTATGTCTCCCTCTTGAATAGGTTTATTTGAATTCTTCTCTAATTCCAACTTGTTTAGTTTGGCTGTCAGGATTTTTACTAGCTTGGCAATCTCATCAATTTTACCTTCTGCAGAGTGGGATGCTGAAGCCCCTAGTACTGCCTCTTTCTTACCCTTCCTATCATATATCTGCTACGCTGTATTTCCCTTCAATATATTAGAAGCTAATACATTAGACTCTACTTCTAATGCTGACTCCTACATGTTTAGTAAAGTAACAGGTCTTCTTTCTCTCAAGAGTAGGGAAAATTCATGATCAAAAGCATTGGCATAAGTGAGTTTTGCAGAATTTTCTAAAGGTTTTATCTCTGTAGGGATTCTGCCATACATTTTATTGAACCTCTTCGAAAAATCAGCTATGGTTTCATCCTTCTTTCTTCTAAGGCCTCCAAACTCAATAATGTAATACGTGTGATCTTTGGTATCACCCCATTGTCTCATGAAAAGATCCTGAAGCTCTTCTATGATAGTAATGGAAGGTAACTCTCTGAACCATTTTTTGACCTCTCCACAAGGCTTTGTACAAACATCCTCCTCCACACATTCTTGGCCTCAATATTCTGATTTTCAGCATAGCTGAGAAATGCATCCTAATGCTCCTCAACTGTGGTCTTGCCTTGTCCATTAAACCTAGGAAAGTATTTTTTGTAATCACCCCCAAAAAGTGCATTCAAAGGTTGAGGCAAAAATAAAGGTGCATACCTAGTTGCCACCATTCGGTCCATCATGTCTAATAGCTTATTTTGGGCAGCCATCTTTAAGTTAACTAGTTTAGGTGATGGAAAGACTTGACTAGAACTTAGCTGAAATGGAGTTTTACCAACTTTGAGGTGAAATAAAGGGATTTTACCAGGAGATATATTTTTTTATTTCTTGAAATATTTAGGATCAGTGAAAAATTGAAAATTACTAATAGGGATTGTAGGCTTCAACCAAGATGAATCTTGTTCTTCTCCCTTCAAAATAGAAAAAGGTGGTGAAATATCTAACTGATCAGGGTTACATAGGGCTAATGATGACTAAGACCTTCTGATCTTCCTAGTTGTTTTCAATATCTATTCTGGCTCTGAGACACCGAGCTGTAAAGGTGAACTAGGTCTATTTCTTGTTCCAACTCCCTTAGTAGCCACTATGAAATAATGGTGAAAAGTAGTCTTTAAAATTTGTTGGTTTAAGTTCACCTCTTAAAGCCAGTGAGAAGATGAGTATCCCAGTGAAAAAAAGGTTTTCAAATTCGTTCCCATCAATGGTGCCAAAGATGTTAGTGCCAGAAATTGTTCTCAGACTACAAAAGAACAAGCCAACACAATATCAATAAATACAATAAAGTAAAATAGGCTTTTTTAGGGTTTTGGTTGCGCAGTTTGTAGACAAGACGACAGAAACTTCATGAAACCAAAGTAAGCACTAAATCATGAGCATTTGAAAGACTAATATGCATAACATATAAACTATAATCCAAACATAAAAATCACAGTACTGAGTTCCACCCACAGTTAGCAAGCATTTCAAGCATAAAACCTTTAACAGGAAATGAGTATACCAACTGAGTAATTAACACAAATTATAAATGAAACCACTCAAAAGTCTAAAAGGGCATATAGTTGCATATATTTCATAATTCAGTCATAAAAAACACATAAGATTCATTACACTTAGCTTCATAAACCAGAGCTTGATAGCCTCCCCTTGCAACAAAACACCAACCATTCGTCCTTTTTTAGACTTACATTTATCTTGTTCCTTAAAAAACAGTTGCATAATTGAACCCTAACTACTTTTAGGTTATCTATCGAACTGTTCAATATAAACTTATCATTATACAAAAATGAAATATTTTTTTCAAACTAACTAATAACTGCTCTTCCTAAAGTACTTTTACAACTCTTTTGCTGCCTCTGCTAGAAGAGCAATTCCCTCTAATGCCTGGGATTTCCTTCCAGCTTTCTGATGGTCTACTTCCAAATCTGCAACTCTTCTTGTCAACTCTTCATTCTGCTGTGTCAACTCCTGAATAGTTTTCTTTAGTTCTGTAAACTGGTTCTCTGTATGTCTTTTTCTTTTTAAATCTTCTTTAGAAAATAAAATCAACTCCTGATAGTGACTATTGACTTCTTCCAAATCTTCTCTTAGTCTTTTATTTGATGTCACTAATCCTTCATTACTTTCATGCAGGTCCTCAATTTGATGCTTATATTGTTTAATACTCCTTTGCATATTTTCTTTTTTAGAATCAAAGCATTTACCTTCTACTATTGGATGCATCCCTTCTGGTATCCATGGGATTTTCAGCTTCTTGAATATTTCTTCATCCTCCTTCATATGCTATGTCAAGGTCACAGGAATTTTTGAATGTTCTTTAGCTTCAATACTGAACTGAGCTCCATCTTCACTTGCCTCTCTTTTCTCCATACATGAACTCTTTATATCATTTGGCTGTTGTTCTTAAATCATCTTATTTCGAACCTCCATGAATATGTCAGAGATCTTAGTATCAGAGAAGACTGGTTTATCTTTTGGAACTATTGGGTTTTACCCTTCTTAACTTCTTTGTTTTCCTCCTCACTATCTTCCAAATTTCTCCTGAGATGATGAATATTCTATTACTGTAACCTTTTTCTCAACCAGTTTGGGATTTAATAGTTTCTTTATATTTAACCTAAGCTTGTTCTTTTTCCTTGTCTTGGGCATCCAAACTGCTCCAACCTCTCCTAGCATTTTCAAAGCTTTCCCTTGATGTGTAATTGAATCTAATTCAACCACTTTCATTTTCTTCCTTTGTGACACCATTTCCTCTTCAGAATGGGAATGTATCTCTAGTTTAGAATGAACCATGTATTTATCAGTGGTATGAAGTCTAGCTTCATTAGATAAAGATTTTTCCTCTTCTTCAGAGAGTACTGTAATAAGGGTTTGTTCCTGTTTCTTTATCTCATCATTTACAATTTAGTTCAGTTCTTCAGGAGAAGAATCTTCCATAGGCTCAAGTTCTTTCACCTCTGACCTTGAAACTTTATTTTCTTCAACATTAATTTGTTGTTTAATCTCAATGTTTTCATCTTCCTAGTTCAAAGATTTTCCTAGTTCACCACCCTCTTCATCTTTGACTATGGATTTCTTTTTAAGTTTCTTGATGTAATGTCCTGGTTTTGACCCCGTTACATTAGATGTATATGATGTGTATATTGTAAATGATAATGGTGTGGAGTTAAAGGCCAAGGCCCCACCATTGATCGGTTATGCTATGTCTTGGATTTAAACTTGTCACTGATGGTATATCGGGGCATGCGGCATATATTATGTTGATAATCATGTAAATATGCATCTAAAATTAATTAAAATGAACACAACCAGCTATGGTCGCGGCAACTAAATCGAATGGGGCATGATTTTCCCAAGGATAAGGAGGTAAGGGGGGGGGCAATTTGTCCAACCTTGGCCAAAAGAAGAAAAACCCATGTGTCTTATTCCCTTGTTTTTATTTCCAACCACTCTCATTGAAGAATTATTGCTGGTGGTTGAAGCAGTTAATGATTTTGGGGGCTGCGGTGGTAGGACTGTCAGTCCTCACCCACACGCACACTTCACCCACAATTTTGGCTATTCATCTCCTCACGCAGACATTCATCTTAACTCCATGAGTTGCTAAACACCCACGAATTGCAATTCGCGTCCTTCCTGTTGCTTTCTCATCCACAGACAAAAACGGAGCTGCTTTTCCTCACGTAGGGCCTCCCTTGTCTGTTCCTTTCTTTGCTGGGTCGGATTGTTTACCCACGCACAGGTATTCTTCTATTTGGGGTGCACATAGCGAGCTGAGAGCCGTGCTCTTACATCCACGTCTGACTGTGAAGGGCCATTCACGTTTTTGGCTGTCTCACAGACTATTTGGGTCATTTTTCCCTGCTGTAAGTTGTGCTCACTGATAGATTCGGGGCTGTAGTTTTCCCCATGTTGTGAAAGTATTTACTGTTACGTTTGGGGCTGTTTTAAATTCGAGTGAGAGTCATTTTGGCCACGATAGGGCCAAGAATGACTCAGAATTCGTTTTCCCTGTTTAAGCTGTGACAGCTGACTTAATTGCCTGAGTGCAATTGTTGGTCTTCGGACTGTGAGAGGAGCAGGGAGGTTGGCTTAGTTTTGCTTGATAAACCTGGTGGCTGGAACCACACAGACAGAGCTAGAGGGCTGGCCTTCTTCTCCATCACCCCTGAATAACACTGTAAGGGAATGCAGGGCCTGAGGGACTGTGTAGCAGAGAAGGGACTGATTCCTTGTGTTGGGTGTGCATGGGTGTCTTAGAGGTCAGGTTAGTTCTGGTATAGGTTTCCTTGGTTCTGTAATGAGCTCACCAGCTTAGCAATCTGCCTTCTCCAACTCCTTAATGGCCTGATAAACCCAACTCTATTGGCTTGGCTGTGTGTTTTGTGCATCCCTGGCTATGTGTAAGCCTGCTAGTTCCCTTATTCCTTGGAGAATTATGCCCAGCTCGGGGGTGGCAGCACTACTGAGAGATTAAGGAGCACGCTGGCCTATGGTTGGGTGGAATGTTACAACAACGTAGCTGGTTGCGGAGCAAAGCTTTCATAAGATAAGTGATTTTCTCCATTTTACTTCTGAAATATTAATTTCCACCAATGAAATTGATGAATGATGAACATGTTAAATGAATGAATGCTGGTTCAAATGTATGATGTTTCCGCTATGTATGATAGATGATTGCATCTGTGCATGATAAATGTTCATGTGTGTATGTTGAAGCATTCTGTTTTAGCAATTTTATGCCTTTACATGTTCATGGGCGGTTAGCCTGGGTGTTTGAAGCTGTAGTCGCGTCTTCCTTGCCGGTCGGAGGCATGGGGATGTGACACTTGATCAAGTTTTCACCCTTGTCTAACTGTCTCTTCTGAGATTGTTCTTCCTTCTCTGTTTGGAAACCAGACCAAAACAAGAAATATTCCCATGTCTTCTCTCTTTTTTGAAGTACATTGCTTATAACTAGTTTAATGAGCCCGTGATGAAATACTGATTGTTTGGTGTGATCCTAATGTTCTTTCACCCTACTTGACATCTTCTGTAAAATCTTTAGAAAGAAGAATGGGAGATTAATTTTGGATTCATGACTGAGATGTTGAAGGAATCTAAAATGGTACTTGAACACAAAAGCAAATCTCCCTTCGCAAGTGATATAACTTTGAAGGATTTTGATAGGCTCCATCCATTCTGGCTTAAACTTTTGAATAGGTACTCCCTTTCCCCAATCTACTACTACATCTGGAATTAGATATCTTTGAGCATCAAAACTGAAAGGGACCTTTTTGAACCAGAATTCACCCTCATCTTAAATTCCTGTTGCTTCTGCTAACAACTCCCTGGTTAGTTTAAACTTCAAAGTGTCAAAAGACACTATATCCTTATCCAAACTTTGAGCGAATCTATAAGAAACTTCTGAGTGATAACCTAGATCTTTTCAAAAAATAGTAACCACCCTGCTTCTGCAAACAGTTTTGCACAATCTGGAAAGGTTTAAACCTAGCTCATATTTGAAGGTTCTGCTCTATTAGTCTTACCACTTCTTTTCATCTTGAATGATTTTCAAATAGCTACTATCAATAGAACAAACTCGGAATCTCTTCAAGTCTTCATAATCTGACAGACAATGCTGGATTGGAAAACCTAAAAATCCTATACTGAACTCTCTTGCTTAAACTGATAAATACTTCAATTCCATTGATAGAGAATTCATTATTATGTAAGAATTAGGTTTATAAACTAGCAATCTTCAATCAATTTGATCATTAGTCCTTTGTTTTGAAAAACCCCAAATTTATGAACTTTAGTAAGGATTCGCAGCCTACCCGTCAAAGTGATTAATCCAGGTGCTGGAGTAATGTTTTCTTGACTGTCAAGTGTCCAATTTGCATTCCCAAATATTCTCTAATCACTTCAATAAATCCAAACGATCGCTCCTCAAAGCCCTAATTTTTTGCCCTATTTCAAAATTATGATTACAAACTGCTAATTTTTCTCCAAGACCTTCATCTGCTCTACGTTCTCTTCAGGGAATATGAGATACAAGGCACATTTGTCTCATTATGCTCAATCATCATTATTCTATCACTTCTGCAACCGACTGTCACAACTCGCCCCCATGATGATATTCACACCTGTCACTGTGATTATTCGAGGAAAAACACATATCAAATCCCTCAACTCAGTATGAGTGACACTTCATATGTGAGAATTTCAAAAAATCTGACCGAAAAATAATACTTTTTGAATTGTGCGACTTTCTTGTAGCACATGTGTGCAAATTTTCTAGGCTTGCGCTACAAGAAAGCCTGAGTTAATGATTTTTAATAATTAAAATTATGATAAAGGTTTGACCTTGGTTTAAGAACCTTAAACAAGATATTATGTTATTTTTAGACCTTTTAATCCATATAAGCATTCTATAAGCCCTCTAACTATGAAATCAAACCAAAATTTAAAAAACAAAGTAAATCTAAGAAATCAAATAAATATGAGAATTAAAGGAAAAGGACAAACTATCCTAAGAAACAAAATTTTCTAGGAGTAATGAATAAAACCAAGCTTCAAAACATAAACAAAAGTATTAAAAGATGGAAAGCAAAAACATGACCTAACACTTAGCATCCTAGATGCTTGGTGTATATGGAGGCGTAGTGTATATGAAGGTGTAAGCCTCTAGAGTCCATATACAACAGCTATTAACTGAGACATTTGTATGACAGCTTCCATAGACAATAACTAGAAAATAAAATGCTTGAAAAATAGAACATTTATTAATGGAATGGAAATGTATAAACATGAAAATATGTACCAATGTATAGCTCAAAATCCAACACTATTCAACTTCACAATTCACAGTGGTTCCAATACATACATTTGTTGTATTCACTAATAGGTAAAAGTATTGCCTTAGAGGAACAAATTTACTTGTAGTGCACATACCTTTCCTAATTTTTACTCCTTACAAGTGCCTTCCTAGTATTTCTAGATGTCCTCCATCCAAGCAAGCACTCCAAGTGCTAACAGTACTTCGAGTACTGATCCATGCTACCCAACACAAGGACGATACCCTTCTTTAGTCGTATCTCCTACCAGTGCTATTCAGGGTGCTTCACCAAGCTGAGGCACTTCCTTCCTCACACACCATCATACCTACAGGTTATTCTCTTCATGGATCCCCCCACTGTCTTGACAGTCCTCTTACGCAGTGTGAATGTGTGCAGAAATAGACTTAACCAGAATGTCTTACATCCGGGCGTCCCCAGAATGCATATTGGTTCCTAGATAATGGGGGGAAAACATGTACCTCCTATACACTTTCTTTATTCCCACATTCCTTGTGGGTATCAACTTATGTGCATGAGATTTCTCTCATATACTTTAACTTATTACAGTCATGGAGCCCTGGTTCTCTTCATGCCCCTAGTTCACATGCCTACAACAACTCTATATATGGTTAGTTTACCATATCATGTCATTGATTTTAATAACAACCATCTTTCAAAAAAAGCTACTTACCATCACTTTCCATCTCGGCTCCTTAATTTACATCTTACGACATTTCTTGTTCATCAAAATATGAGTCTTTACACTAGTGCAATCTTTCTATATAACTAGTAACATCATTGATTCATGCACAACACATCACTATCCACCTTAGTTATGATGTAGTCCCCGTTCATAAGAAGCCTGGTTTTCTTTTCCTTTTTCTTCCTTGAAAGAAATAATTTAAAGAATGTTGTCACATGTTTATAAAATATCAATAGTGTCTTATGTGCACAACTCGATTCTTGTGATTCGCTTGCATGCCAACTATTATAGGTACAAGATACATTAAGATAGTTGTATTACCGAAACTAACCCAATTTTCTTCACAAAAGTTTAACATTAAAGTCCTATCTTCACTTAGCATCCATTTAGTAAGCTAATCACATTTACTCCTAACATCATTCACAATTAGCAACTTTATAATAATTACCCATTACCCACAAGTTAGGATCTCTCTTCTTCTTTTTTTTTGAAACCAATTTCCTCTTTTTGATCATTTGTTGTTCCGCTTAACCAAAAAAAATGACCTAATGTCATATGTTAGTGACATGCATACATATATGAAGAACATTAGAGGTCTGGTACAAGCTAATTTCTCACTTTTCCCCTTGGACCCAAATCTTGAGAACCTTTTGTCTCTTTAACCTATGATCTAATATGCTCAATCAAACATTTTGGGTTATAATTAGCCGTGACACCTCAACAACCATTTTTCCCTTGTCAACATATATTGTGTATATCTACAATTCTAGTATGTCTTTTAATTGTAACTATTTGATTGCCATGTACTACAGGTTTCCATGCAATTATTTGCTCCTAGTTTTACATGAAATTCCAAATGTGGACAAGTGTATCACATTTAATATTAATGTGAGTGTTTATACATTTCACTTTTAACACCACTAACATTTATTTGATATAATTTATAATTTGCATAATTCTAACGATTTATGCCTTCTAGCATAGTTGCTCTTTTAGCCTTACTGTCTGTCTACTTAAATATTTTTACTATACGTAATACTTTAGCTAGTCTTTTAAGGGTAATGTAGTTACTCTTTCCTTAATGATCAAGTTATCAAGCTCCATTTACTAGCTACCTTGTTAAGAAATTTACTACTAAGGAAACACGTATAAAGTAAGTCTTGTATATTTTTCCCCTAAATTTACTTGAAACACCTTCGCATGAGTCACATTCATCTATTACCAATAGTGGATACTAAATAATAGGTCTAGAAGACTTAAATAAATTCTCACCAAATCTTTAACAAGCCTACATTTCATTGATAATGACGTGACCCTTTCAATCTAGTCTGTAACAACAATATTCACCATGTTTCTCAATGCAACATAGTACAATTTGTCAATATGGAGGTTCCAAGAACCTTTCCAAATTATATGATGTTATTCAGGACGAAATATGAATATCGGTTCTAAAGGTTACCCTTTCAGCATTCCACATTAATATTCATAATCGTCCTATACCTCACTAAACCATACTTGTGTAACTCAACATAAATAAAACAATAGTCTTCGCAATGAGCAAATCATTCTTGGAAGTAATAACAAAAATAGCAAGATACTTATGTACTTATCTCCTTTGCATAACATAATAATGTAGTCGTCACAACACGAAGGAGTGAAGTTCTCCCTGATGTTCATCATGTTGTTTCTGTTAACTATAACAACTCATTTGTTAGTAAGTCTATGTTTTTCCCATATAGGTCCAAGTACTGTAACCTGGGCTTTGATACCATATGTAACATTCCCCATGTACTCGTCAATATTTCCTTGATGATTTAGGGTAAAAAAAAAAAAATTTCGTTAATGAAAAGTTAATTACAACCATGTCAATAGACTAGTGCATAATGATCTGTTGATCGATCTCAACTCATTCAGGTGTAGGAACAAAACAATCATCGTCTTCCCACAAAGTGTATATATATATATAGCTATATATCTTCATTTGAACCCCTTTATTACTAGGCATACTTCATTCCTGAATAAGGCATAGACCCCATCAGAAACTATGTTATAATTCCAACTATCACAATTACCATAAGTTTGAATTCATGCTAACAATGTAATTATGAAAGATGTAACCATTTAATCAGACACCTTCTCTTACACTTCCATACATGAGCAGGCACAATGTACATTGTTACAGAGAGAAATTCCTATGGCTTGGGGTACCACAACAGACAGATTAACTCTATAAATCAATCCTTTCCTATATGCAACAGAAACCAAACAACTAACACTAAAGGATCTCGATTCGTACCTTATTCTAGACGGTTGATGTAGATCCCTATTGAGCTTTCCAACTTCAGCTTGAATTGATAAATTGCTTCCTCAACATTCAATAAAAAAGACAAGCATACTATATATAATTGTGTTAGCTCTACTCTAGCATATATAATCAATAACATATAAGAATTTGAAATCATCCATGGATAAAATATTCATTCAAACCCACATTATTGGACAGAAAAAGATATTTCTATTAATATAAAATCAGATATTACAATGAATACAACCTCTGTCGGCACCTCTATGAATTGGAGAAATTGAGTCCCCCACTTGGGCCTCCACCACTTCAATCCTCCATCTCTTGATAGCAAGCTCACAAGCAAAAGGTAAGCTTGGGAAGAACACAAAAGTGCTCCAAGGGACAAAGGGGATGCAGACTCAAGCACAAGTTTCGGCAACAATGGACTATAGTTCTCTTGCTCTCAATTCCTCATGCCTTCAACGTATCCAA
Organism: Pseudotsuga menziesii; assembly: GCA_001517045.1. NCBI lineage: Eukaryota > Viridiplantae > Streptophyta > Pinopsida > Pinales > Pinaceae > Pseudotsuga > Pseudotsuga menziesii. The sequence goes on along the minus strand of LPNX010584031.1, from coordinate 64,822 downwards.
AGGGTTCCTTATATAGCTCTTCAATGGGGTAATGAAAGGTCGAATCCGAGCGATCTCAAGGCATATGGAAGGCCAGGAGACAAGTGAGTCAAATCCACATCAAGGAAAACTCTAAAAGAATTTGGCGTTTTGCACACATCCCGATGTATGTTGTTTTAGGGGTCAAACCCATGTATATAAGCGATAAAGGGCTCAAAAGTCGCATATGGAAACTTTTACATGTTTTTAGGGATGATCAAGGAAACATGAAAGGAACGAAAATGGTCCATGGGGTCTAAGGAGTCTGCATAGGGATAGGGAAGGCCATAAAAGTGTCATTCACCATGTGTGGTAATATCAGCTATAACAGATGCCCCATAATGTGTAAGGTCAGAGGGGTCATACGATGGCCAAAATACATTATAAGTCCATCCCATAAATGAAGTGATGAAGAACCCAGTGGAAGAACCAGCCATCCAATTAGAACTATACACTGATACAACTCTGCACATAACTGCAAATACATATAGCAGTCCCAAATACATAAGAGTACAATGGCCATGAATAGGCATGATACAATATGACATATGTGGTCATCGCCACGTACAATATACATAGATCAAAATATCCATGATGAAGATATACAAAGGATCATGATCTCCATGAATACTGAAGATATATAACAGATCAAGATCTCCTTAGTGGTTGGAAATGTCTAACATACACTGAAATCAAGTCATGAGAGCTGAAATCTCATGAACACTGGCACGATCAAGGAGGTAGCATATATGAGATGCCACCAATCTGGAAGGTTTTCTACACACACCGCTATGAGTACATGTCCTACTATGTGAATAGAGATGTCAAGGTCGAACATAGTAGTCCATTGTCTGATTACCGGTCATTGATGTATACCATTAACAGATGCAAGATCACCCACCAATAATGAAAATGGGAATCAAGGTACTAGAGTGTAGACTAACAAGTGTGAATAAATGTGTTGAGGTCGAACACTTGAGAGAATCCATCAATCAGGGGACATTGATGTATTCCCAAAAAAATGTCGATGGCGAGAGAACCTACCACTGATGACTGCAAGTCTCAAGGCACTCAAAGATGACTCTAGATTCCTATCCCAGAATAAATGATCTGAAGTCAATGGGATGAAATCTGCTGGAAGGAGGGAATTAAGGCATCCCCCATCATCCAACATGAGGTACTTAAAAAAGTTGTATGATGTGGAAGGAATCAATCATAAGGTGCATGAACCAGTAATTGTACTAGGAATGGCCGACATGCAAAGTCAAGATAACTGAGGAATGGCCGACTCAGGTTTCAACTTCCTTCAAACAAGAGAATAACAATGAACAATGATTGATTATAGGCAGCATAGACTCGATATGAAAAATTGGGACATCTCTGCAACACAGGAGGCATCAGCAGAGGCTCCATAGGGACTGGAAGCTTAACCAGTCGGTGCAGATAAACTCAAATAAACGAGTACATCTCCTAAAGTCAAACTATTAACCCAACCAATGTATGTGATATGCAGTGCTATGTTTGAAGGAAACATGACTTGACTGCTGCCAAAGATAACATCTTTCCTTGTCTGACTTTTTGGTTTTTTAATTTTTTTTGGACTTTTTTGAATAATTGAAAACCTTGAAAAAGAATAAAACTGCTTTAAAGTTACAGACCAGGAGGATACGAGTGTCAAATGGGAAAACAAACTAGTTCCAAGCAGTGGAACATACCTATGCTCAATGCAAGGATACATGTGTAGGATAGCGACACCCGAGGGAAAGTCCCCTCCCGATAAAAATAGGGAATCAAGCTGTAAAGGATATATAAAATGGCTCTGCATGGCTAGACATGAGACAATATCGGGCTATATGGTTGATACTCAAAGTCAATGAAGCCGGCATAAGGCTCAATAAGGTAGGCAAAGCTCATGATAATGCAATTGCAACTTGACATAAGGGAGTCCGTGGGAAATATGCCAGCAAAAGATCAAGAGGAGTATGAGGATCTTGCAAAATGTCATGGCAATAATATACAACGGACTCCCACACCCTAAAGGACAAAATTGTTGGCATGGGCACCAAATGCAAATAAGGAGCTAACTAGGGTACCCATGTAAGGTCAAGCTCTACCATTCAAATCATGCCACTTCTAAAACAACAAGAAGGTTCCGTGATAAGATAGAATGGGTTCATACCTACGATTATGATGAAATGGTCATAAGGTCATGCAAAATGGAAACGGTGGTGAAACCTAACCTATATGCTAGTTTAGACATGATACATAAAATCGGCATGAACGGGTCGAAACGATGCTCAAAACAGTCTCCTACATCATATATTAGTAAAAAAACGGTCCAAAAGGATTAGAAACGGTCCAAACTATACAAAATGGGGTAAAATTTTTCAAAAATTTGAAAAATTTCTATAAATAGTAAACAATTCAAAACATTATATAACATTTGAAATTTTTACCTGATTGAGCTCAGAACTTCAAACGCGAATTCTGGGAGATCCAGCTGACGGAATCTGCCATTGTTTTTTCCAGGCAATTTCCCATTCCCTACTCTTTCATTTTCATGTAAAATTTTCAATTTTCCATGGTCAATTTGGATTTCTAGGCCACCCTAAAGTGTGCACCTCAGCCCATGCAGAAATTGAGGATTTTTCCATGTATAGGGCTGGATATATGCGGAAAAAACCCTCAAAGTCGTGTACATACACGGCTGTTTAGAAAATAGTCGCGTATGCAGCTGTGGTCAAGTTTTTTAAGGATTTCTAACGACCCATACTTGATTTAAACATGAAATATGGTTCTATAATGGAGAGAACATGAGCACGGGGATGTAGAAGAAGCAGTACGTGGTGATATAATGGCACAACATGATCTTTGTGCATGCAGGCTCTACAAATTTTGGTGTCTTGGTGGCTTAAGAGCCAAACCAAGATTGTTGTAGATGCTAGTAGACTACTGGGATCTTGACTCAAAGTCTTTCCAGATCGATGGGATGTCCCTCACCATAGAAGTGGAGGACATATACTTTATTACTGGACTTTTCCGACGGGGAGGAGTGGTGAACCTATGATCTCGCGGGCCCAGAGGTGGCCTCACCATTGATGAGTACGTAGCTGTGTATTTTTATCTGGACACAGAGAAGGTCGGAAACATGAAACACCAGTTCAGTGAGTACAAGATGGGAAGAGTATGAAACTTCGGTTTCAGTAGCATACTGAGCACATTTTTCTTTGAGTGTGTTCTGGGATTGAGCCCTAGAGTTGACGTTCCTCTTCATGGGGTTCAATATCTGGCCCAACGATATTGGGCAGGTGCGATGTGTAGACTAGGTGGAGGTAGGGTGTCCAACCCCTATCCAGCTGATTTCTTTCCATGGTGGTGACGACAGATAGTTGCCATCGATGATTACCCCTATGTAGGGATAGATTTTGGGGGAGACCCTGACATGCCATTACCACCAGGATCAACATATGGTGACATTAGTAACGAATCTCAACCCTCTTTTGAAATTTTTTGAGTTATTTAAGTTTTTTTTGTTTTTTGATATATGGAATCAAAAAGACATGATTTTGCATGACAACACATAGTGACATCCTATCATTTATATGCAGATGTAGGACCACGATAGCCTGAATGCTTCCCTTGCCATATGGGGAGGGGAAGAGGAGATGACATTACGAGTGTGGATGCGGAGCAGATGCTCCAAAGCATTCATACCAACTTCATGATATTGACACATAGGGTACCCATGGTGCAGGTCGAGGACTTGCTCGAGGCCATGCAACATCAGGTGGTGGGTGTGCCACGAGCATGGGTGCGGTTATTTAGATGGCTAGCTAGAGCCGTGGTGAAATTCCACAATCAGAACCCCCCTCCTCCTCCCCGGGCTTAGATACCTGGGAGTGATACATTTTGTACTACCGTGTATTTATATTTTGGTGGCTCGAGAGCCCCATTTTTGTATTATGACACTATGTATTACCACATTTTGGATGTTCTAATGAAAAACTTTTATGATGATCAGTTTATTTATTTGCATGTGTAAAAATGTATGTTTGTGATGAGCTTATTGTCTATGAAACAAATGCCAATCTAACACGTAGTTAGCATATGAGTCAGCAACTTGATTATAAATTCTTGGAACATGTATGTATGTTATGTTTTCAAATTGTCGTTCTAACAATCTCACACGTAAGAATCTCTGTAATAATCTTGGATCTCTAACATGATACAAGCCATTAAGCTGCGACACTACTAACTTCGAATCAAGACGTACCTCAAGAGAGAGAACACCATGTAAAATGGAATCCTGTAGAAGCTCGATAACGGCACTATATTCAGCAACATTGTTCGAACATGGCTGTAAACATATGCCTCCTGAAGACAATACCTGACCCTTAGGAGTATAAATCACCCAAGCAGCAGAGGCTGAGTGTTGAGTGTGATAGCTTGCACCATCCATGAATCCTATATAGATGGAAGACTCCCTTGACATTTTCCATAAGAAACAAAATCTAATCAACAAACCCGATCACCATAAGAAATACCTAACTATGAAAAAATGTTGTATAATAATATACAATAGTTAGCCCTGGCTGAAAATCATGCATAGTAATTTTTAAGATAGAGCCCATTTCTAGGCTCCGCCAAGGCTGTCCCCTCATAATATACTAGCTCATAAGTGCCCTTCTCTAACACACATTTAACCACATAAGGAACATGCCACATGGGTTTGAATTTTCCTGCCCCCAAGGGTTCTTTAGCTTGATCCCACAAAAGGACCAAATCTCCTTCACTAAACCTCCTTGGATGGACAGATTTATCGTACTAGACCTTAACGTGATGCTTATTCACTTCTAGAGCCACTAAAGCATCTCGATGCTGCTCATCAAGCTACTCTAAATGGACCAAACGTTCCTCAATGGAGAAGTGTCTGGTAAGAGCTCTATGGATAGCTTCAACGAAGGGATCTCACACTCAATCGACAATACAGACTCCACTCCATGTACAAGCTAATATGGAGAAAAACCGGTGGTAGTCTTAACCACCATCCTATAAGACCACAAAGCAGGATATAACATAATATGCCAATTGGTCTTGCTTTGTGCGATGGTTCATTGGAGAATAGACTTGAGAGATTTGTTCACTGCTTCAACTTGTCCATTCGCTTGAGGGTAATAAGAGGAAGAATGCTCCTGCTTATACCCTAACTTCGAGGCCAAGTCTTCCATCATATGATTCTGAAAATGCCTACCATGGTCAGTGACAAGCTCTTTCAGAATACCGAACTGAGTAATAATTTGGTTGAATATGAAGTGTGCGGCTGTCTCACCGTCAGATTTAACTGTAGGCATAACTTCATCCCATTTCATGAAGTAGTCAACAACCATGATAATATGATGATTCCCCCCAGCTGAAGCTGGGTTGCAATCCATGAAATCAAGCCCCCACTTAGTGAAGGGACCATCGGTGATAATTGGATGTAACGGGGCAGGATGTGAGCACATATTACATGCGAACAGCTGGCAAGGGTGGCACTTCTTGACTGCATTAACACAATCTTTAAATATCGATGGCTAGAAGTAACCTGCTCTCAAGATTTTTTGGGTTGTAGAAAGCCCAGATAAATGACTAGCACACGCCCCTCCGTGGTAATCATTAAGCACAAGCTCATCCTCCTCATGGGTTAAACAATGAAGTAAAATGGAATCTACCCCACGGCGGTACAATGTGTTATCCACTATGAGGTAATTCTTAGAAATGTGACGTAACCATCATCATTCATCCCGTGAAAGGTGAGTAGGGACCTTCAATGTTTGTAAATATATGATAATGTCTCCATACCATGGATCCAAAGTTGAGATCAAGAAGATGTGCTCATCGACAAACCTATCTTCACAAGCCTCCTCCTTCCCCTCGCTTTGGAAATTAGATATAAGCTCTCCAAAAATCATCGATTTCTTCGATTTTGCCGAAACAAACTGGAGATCGAATTTTTACAGAATGACAATCCACTTATTATACTTTCCCCCTATCATCCTTCTAGTGAGGACAAACTGAAATGGATTGACATGGGAAACCACCAAGGTTAGGTGAAGAAGAATATAGTGTCTCAATATTTGAACCGCATGAACGGTAGCTAAGGAAAGCTTCTCCACATGGGGATAAAAGATCTTTGCATATATAGGTTCCAGCTCAGATAATGTATGACATGCTCCTGGAGCTCCTCATCCTCTTGAACCAAAACCATACCAATTGTCTCCATGGACGCGACCACATACAGTAGAAATTCACGGCTATCGTCAGGTGGACTAATCACTGGGTATGATGCTAAGGCTTGCTTAAGAGCATCAAAGGATTCCTGGGCTCGCTCATCCCAGCAAAAGGAAGTGTCCTTCTTCAAAAGACACGTAAAGCCTCTAGTCAAATTGGCAAAATTCATGACGAATATCCGTAAGAAGTTTTCCATACCTTGCAAACATTGAATATGTCTAATATTTTTCAGGGAAGACAATTGAAGTATTGCCTCAACTTTTAAAGGGTCAACTCTCATACCCTCTTTGGAGACAATGAACCCTAATAAGTGACCAGACTTCATGCAAAAGGTGCACTTGTGAGGATTTAACCTGAGCAAATAATGGCGGCACCTTTCGAACACTAATCTCAAATGGTAGGAATGGTGCATTCTCATATGAGAATGAGTAGCAAGGTCATCCAAAAAGACTTCAATAATCGATTTGAGATCATGGAAGATCAAGGTCATAGCCCGCTAAAAAGTGGCTCCGGCATTTTTAAGGCCGAAGGGCATCTTTCGATGTGCAAAGGTACCCCAAGGACAAATGAAAGCAGTCTTATGTTGGTCCTCGGGTTTAATCTGTATCTGATTGTTTCTAGAAAATACATCCATAAAATAAAATACCTCGCTTCCTGCACACTCATCCAAAATCTGATCGATAAATGGTGTGAGAAAATTATCTTTAGGATAGGCACGATTCAAGTCACGGAAATCAGTGCATATGCGGATTGTTCCCTATTTCTTATCAACCGAAACAGGGTTTGAAACGCACTTCGTCAAGGGAACGGGATAGATAAAACTGGCATTCAACAGCTTTTCTATCTCAGCCTTAATCACGGGTGCTTTCCTAAGATTCACCACACGCAAACGTTGTCGAACAAGCTTAGCATCAGGATAATTTTTAATCTCATGTTCAAAAATTTGAGGGTTGATACTTGGCATTTCTTCATATGACCAAGCAAATACATCACAAAATTCTTTGAATAGCTTTGTATACTCTTGAATCTCAGCATGGGAACATTCTGCCCCAATATAGACATTCTCAATATTTCCAAGATCACGAGAGATATTGATAGGAATGGTAGGAGATATATTTTCCATGTTTCCATCAGCCATCAGACCAGGAGAGCTTAACGGAACCATGGGACTACCAATTCTCTCACTACAAATCTCCCTATAGTCTTCACACTCCAAATAGTCAAGCTTGGGAAGAAAATAAGATCTATGATGCAACTCTTCCCAAGGTGGCTCAAACCCAGACATAGCCTCAATAATAGCCTCATCTAAAGGAAAAACACTATCAAGGGAGTCATGTGTGTGAGAAGACTACATTTCCCATGCAGGAAGCACATAAGGGTCATCCTCCTCCATCCGCAAAGAGGAAGGAATAGGCTCTACAATAGATCCGATATTAGCTTGATATGCTATCATAGTTGCAGGAAATGGCATGTCTGTTTCGATGGGCTCACATGAAGGATTCAGTGTATGAATAATCCAAGAATCCTCCATATGGTTTGTGCAAAAAGACACCGATCTCACAGAAGATGAAGCCTCACCGGAACTAGACCCTATCATAAGGACGGGTGTAGGACAACTAAAGCTTCCCATAAGGGATGGATACATACCAACACCCACACTCCCAGTTGTCAGCTAAGAGTGCTGGACAATCGGGATAGAAGCTCCCGAAGATGTGGTAACAGGCGAATTCTTAGATGACGTTTGATCAATTGTAACTATCTTCCCATTAAATGAAAAGCATACAACTTGAAATAGATAAGAAACTACGACTTTCATACTGTACATCCAATTCCTTCCTAGCAACAAATCGTAGTCAAGGGGCACATCAACCACTTCGACCTCTATCGCAAAGGTCTTCCCTCCCAAATGGACCTTAAGAGAAGGAAGAATTTCGTGCGGTCGAAATGATCTTCCATCAAAAGCAGTCAACATGGTAGCGTATTTAGACAACTTGGGGGAACCCAAACCCTTCCAACATGCCAAAGACATCATGGAAGCAGCAGTGCCTTCGTCAATCATAGTACGTTTGACGGTCATGTTAAGACATTCTACGTGAATCAAGAGAGACACATAGTAAGGCAAGCGAGGCTGAATTCTTGCGGTTTCAAATTTGATGATAGAGGAAGAGTTATCATCGTTAACACCAAGAGCAGAAAGCAAAGATTTCCTTTGCAAAGGACAACTCTGAAGTACTTCAAGTGCAGACATCGCACAAGGAGTGTGGCCCAAATCCTTAACAATAGAATAGTTCTGGGTGGCTCGGGCATTAGGATTGTGCCCTATACTCTTAAGGACTCCCTTAGGAATACGAGGAGTAACTTCAAGTTTATCCACAAGTTTTTCAATATGCAAAGGACTCTCAGGTGGAGTAGGTTCCTTTCCAAGGTCTGGTTGTGACGAAGCATAGTCCATCGTACGAGTCACAACCTTAGCAGTGCGCACCATATTGATGCAACCATGACCACTACAAGTCTCCGACGGATCTTGATCCCCGCCATATTGATCATGGGTCCTCGAGTTCATATTTTGATTATGAGGTAAAGGGTTGGTTAGCACACCTGGGCCCTGCGCTATGAATCTCGAGGCTTCTTCTATCCGAGGGAAAAAGTGAGTGAGGTGATCATCCTTACACAACTTGCAAGGAAACTTAACCTTACGTTTAGGTTGCTTATCCCCCCTAGAATTTCAGGCGTTCTTGTCATTAAAGTTGGAATTTTCATTCTTATTCCCACCCTTATGATTGTTTTTACCCTTCTTTTAATTCCTTCTGGGTTGCTAGTTACCCTTCTGGTCTGACGATTGTACTACAAGAACACTCACCATTTGGGTGGGTTGAGATGAATCCATGGCTTGTCCCAAGGAATATTGGTTGATAGATAATTGACTGACCTTTTTCACAACCGAATCTACAGGTTTGGTACTCATACAACCAACAATGCCATCGGCATGTGGTCCAGGTTTGACCTTAGGGTCGAAACTAGAATGCAGAGCATTAGGAATGATCTCATATAACAAACCGGACTGAGCATAAATCAAGTCCAATTCCTGTGCAATAAAAATGGCTTGTTCCTCATTCTGAACTCCGGATATAGAAACATCCCTTGCTATATAAGGTAGTAACGATTTAAGGAACCACTCGAGGAGAAATTTCAACGATATGAAGGCTTTAATCAATCTCTTCTGTCTGCGCCACTCTTGGATATGGTCCAAGACATGCATGGCTTTATCTTGCCGAAATGTTGACAAGAGTTCAGTACCAACATCGTAACGCACTGGTAGCTGAAAGTGGTTGAGAAAATTCATAGCTAGGTCATCAAACAAAGCGAATGCCCCCCTAGGTAGCTCTATGTACCATTTCATGGCATGCCCAGTGAGGGTGCGTTGAATTAGCCTTAAACAAATCGAATCATCGTGTAAGGGGTTCGAAGAGCACCATAAGTGAAACGTAGTAACATGTTCCCTCGGATCTTCTCTTGGTTTGCCCTCAAACTTGGGAATATTCAAGGGCAACTTCGTAGGGATAACTGACCAAGCTGGGTCATAAGATACCAGATCATTCGTTAGTCTCGACAAGTTAGGAAGATTTAATGTTGTGAGGAAAGGGAGCCTAGGTTGACCAGGTCTATGAGGCACTCCCTGATAATTTTGGTTCACATAGGGTTGATGACCGTAACCACAATGGCTATGGCCATAGCAGCCTCCTCCCGTTTGACTCATGTAGGGTGACATGGAAGCACCATAATGTGGTGTACCTTGACTATGTGGAGCTACAAATCCATAATGCGGATAGTAAGCGGGTTGTTGATACCCATACCGATAAGGTGAATAACTTTGTGCATATTGCGGTCCATAATATGGTCAATAAGAAGCCGCATGAGATATCCCATGAGAAACTCCATAGGTAGGAATAGATGTTCTAGAAATAGCAGTATGACCTCCAGAAGTAGGAATACGACCTCCCGATACAACAGGAGGTACTTGACTCTGAGACATAATGATGCGAGTAGCAGTAGTACGCACATGACTCATAGCAACATTCTGGCCTGAAGGACCATGTGAATGTGGGGGAGGAATAGCATTTGAAGAACTAGGAATAGAGGACGAAGGGACATGTGAAATCACATAAGTGGTATTCCCTACAGTCACTTGTCTAGGGTATGGTATTTGAATAGGATCACTAGCACTAGGTCTAGGACTAATATGTGATGTGACCTCCACAGTTGGGATGGAGGGTGTAATGTGACTCGAGTTCCCAAATCTCTCCACATGGAAGTGACTAGAAATGCCCCTAGGAATAATGTTAGGTTCAAACTCTGACTCAGCATGCGGTACCGAATCATGTGTAGGAATACCAAACATATCATAACTACCATAACTAGTGCTTACAGGTTCATGATGAGTCTCGTCGCCCGACATCCAATACCGGTGACCTGAGAATGAGGGATCATACCTAGAGTGTGTAGGTACATCGTGTGAAGGATCATACCCAGAGTGTGTAGGTATACCAGATGAAGGATCATATGTAGGGGTAGGCTCTTCTTCTTCAACCTCATGAAGTGAAGAAGGTAGCTCAGGAATTTCATCTTTACGACCTGCCATCATGTGTGAATCAATGTGAGTATGAGTCCGCCTGGAACATCTACTTCTGTCTCCCAAAGGAGGAGGAGATGTAGAAAGCAGAAGTCCTTCTAAATGACAAGAATGGTGAGGAGCCGCACCTGAATCCACAATGACTCAAAAAATGAAAAAGTCTCTCTAAATTATGCAAACCCTAGGCAAGCTAACATGCACAGAGCATACACCAATAGGTGAGCTCCCGAATGAAGCAGGTATGTCTCACCTAGGAGAGGCTTGAGACTCCCATATAGAACAAGCGGAGGTTCGTAACCAATTATTGTGGCCCTCAGCTTCAACGCATATAGTGAGTGTGCTGTTCGACCCCAACCTGGCCAGGACACTCATAGAATAACCCCTGTAAAGTACCCCCTCGATAACCTAGGTAAGGCAACTAAGGTCACCTCAATATAATCAATGCTCAGGAAGACAGTTGCAGGCGGGATTGACCATATGGGCAGGGTAGCAAAGCCCGAAACTCTCGAAAGAGCCACCAGATATGAATACAATCCTGGAAATATCTCCGATGCTACTCAATTATGACTAGGGGTCATCCCAATCAATAATCACTCACATTGCCTCGTGCTTAACTCCCTTGTAATATGAGGATCCTGAGAAACACTAATTATACCAAGGAATTTCACACTCTCACCTAGACAGACACATACATGTTGTTGTTTAGTGTTCTTGGAGAATTTACTCACAATGAACTATTCCAAGACCCTAAAACCTAATCTTGTTGGTGTACCCTATCAAAGAAAATAGTATAATCCATTTTAATTAATCGTTGATTTTATTTGTCTTTATTACTCGAAAAAGGTAGATGGTCGTGCAACCAATGGTGTTATGACGCAACATGAAGTAAAATGCACACCTAACAATCAATGCAAATTCATTGTGTCGAATGAAAAACATGGCATGCTACTACGTGTAATGAAAAATTCTTCTTCAAATGTGAAATACAGTCATTCCTATATGAAAGCCTAACTAGTACTTCTCTAAGCAAACCTAGTGCAAGTACCATGCAAAGTGCAAAGTACAATGCATAATGATGCAAAGAAGGAAATATTTTTGAGATTTTTTGAATAAAAATGAGATACTAAAGAAAAACAATGATTCTACTACCCCCAGACTTGGCAAGCACAATCAAACAACACTCACACAAAGTACTAAGGTAAAAGAAATCTAATGCACTAATCCCAAAACAAAAAATCGAAAATGCAATGACAAGAACATTCTTAAAAAAGAAATTTACCCTAAAAAGAAGGTGTCTCTCATTAGAAACAGAGGTGTATACAGAATCTAGCAGTATCAAAGGAGACTCAGCAATCATCAAAATTCACCCATCAATAATCAATATTCCTCTAGAAGGAAAAACTAAGGGCATATGCGACTGTTCACAGTAAAACCACGTATGTACATGGATATAGTAGTCAAAGCCACGTGTATACGCGACTATGAGTAAAGAACTCACGCACAGGAAGAGAAATGTATAAAAATGAAGGCAAATGGATAAACTGAGACAAACTTCACACCAATCATACACTACCAGGAAAACATGCCCCCATACCCGACTCAAAAACAGATAAATAAGAGCAATTCAAGAACATTGAATGTTGATAAAAACCCCAAAGGACAACTACTAGGAACTCCCCAGTGGAGTCGCCAATTCTATTACAGAGAGAAATTCCTATGGCTTGGGGTACCACAACAGACATCTTAACTCTAGAAATCAATCCTTTCCTATATGCAAGAGAAACCAAACAACTAACACTAAAGGATCTCGATTCGTACCTTATTCCGGATGGTTGATGTAGATCCTCGTT
>LPNX010584031.1:12963-47002 GCA_001517045.1 Pseudotsuga menziesii | reverse complement strand
TCTTTGTTTCTTTCAGTGTATGTTGTATTATGATTTTAATTACAAATTGATTTTCTTTACAAGGATTACAATGTCTCTATGAACTTTTTGTGGGATCTTTTTTTTTCACTGAAGCATTTCTGGAGACAAGAATAAAATTTCTGTAGCAAGACTTCTGTGCTGGTTAATTTTAGGAAGAATTGGAAAAACCACAATATTCATAATCGCATATCGACGTTTCAAATCCAAAACAGGATCCATCATGAGGACATATTGCTGAGTAATATGAAGAGCGTAAGATCTAAATATATAGTAATGGGATGTGGAGACAAGTTGAGATGGGTTCTAGGATTTTAGGTTTTTATGTGAGTTCTTGGATATTAGTTAATATAATTAATTAATTAAAACCCTAAATTGTCTATGGTTGAGACGATCATTTGTAGATTACAATTATTGTACTGATCTACATGTTTTTAAGAACTTCAGATCTTCCACTCTCTTCATGATTTTAACTCTTAACTTCTCTAGTAACCAGACTTGATTCCATATTTCCCTTTCATATAGGGATGTAATTTCTATAGCAAGACTTATGAGGTGGTTAATTTCTGTACTATGTTGTGATCTTCAACAATTAGAGGAAATAAGGATGGAAGGCCATACATGTATATTGGATTGTTTTTATTAAAATCTATTAATCTAGATCATCTTATTCATCGCATTTATTATAAACACGTGTTCTCTTTTTGCAAAAGACTTTCGATTCTAAATGCAGAGAATATGGACCTTTGCTGCTACGCCTTGTTATAAGTTTGGGTTCATTTCTTTATAAACCAAATATTCTTTTAATAGGAACCAATACATATCTAAATTAAGAAAACAACCATTCTTTACTTTATTAAATAATTAAGTCACATAATAATAATTATGTGTTTATATATATATACCTCATTTAGTTTTGATTTAGATATTTACTATAATCGTATCATACATTTCTTAATTATTAAAACACATGGTAACATGAATTATACTACCACGATATTCAAACAAATAGAGGACATAAGCTATATAGTAAATGTTAACCATTAAAAATAAATGATACATATATAATGTTACAACCCCTGCACTTAAATTTATTCAAGATTCCTTGTAAAAATATTGAAATTAATATATTATACTAAGAGTAATACATAAAACAATTTAATAAAACATTCTTAACTTTAGGAACATTGAGATCTATAGAACATAATTAAATAAGTATACAAAATAATGAAATCGATTAATTAAAACTAACATTATCTAACCTATAAACAATGAAATTAATACATTATATTAATAACAAAAACACTATAATCAATACATTGTTAATAAAAAATCAACGCACATCTTAAATATCAACCCCACACAAACCTTTATCTAACAATGTAATTATGATTACATATTTGAACCAACTAAAGAGGAGAAAAATGCTCCCTTTTAAAAATTAATCATATTGCAAAGGTGGAAACCATCTAAAGAGGAGAAAAATGCTCCATTTTAAAAATTATTTGAATTGCAAAGTGAAAAAATGTATACTTTTAACTTTGCATATTATCAAATAACTTTCTTGTGAAGTTTTCTCTTTTCATATTTTTGGTTATTGGTTAATTTCATATTTTTTGATAAAATATATATACAATTTTAAATCAGCAATTTTATGTTTGTTAATCACTATATATAATCATTTTTTAGTTCAGATAAAATAAAAAAACCAAGTATAAATTTAAAATAAGTCATTTCAAAATTGTGTTTTTTACTAAATATCTATAACTATTTGTTAAATAATATTTATAACATATAAATAATTATAATATGTAATAACAAGTAGTAAAAAAAATAACAAAATTATAAACATTTTTAAAAGAAATATATCCACAATCTCATTAAACCAAATCAAAGCAATCACAAAGTATCCATGTTAAGTTGGAGACGATAACTTTCTAAGAAATCCAATCAACTACCTTACTTAATAAATCAAATTTTTATACATATTACAAGGAATGATTATAAGATCAAATAAGTGATGGGACCAAATGAAAGGAACTCGATTTGATCATTTTTCCTTATAAGGAAAAAACTCAACGTTCATTTTTTTTTTACAAGGAAGACCGTAAAGCTTAAATAGGTCACTCAGAACACATTACGTGGAACAATCGGATCAAATAAACCATGACCAAATAAATGCTCAGTCACCTGAAAATCTTCAATCACTTTCTGACCTAATGTCTGTTCGATTACTCTTTTACCTGTGTTTATAAAGTAGCCTAACAACTAAACTATAAATTTATTTATAAAACAAATTTAAAATATTTTTATAAAAATTAAAAAGTTTTATTTAAAACAATTAAACAACATATTGTTTATTGATGTATCTTCAATAACTTTAACAAATAAAATTAAAATTTAAACAATTTCATTTAAAACAAAATAAATTAAACAAAATGCTTCCCTATCTTTGATAACTTTCCAATGTGGCTCGCCACTTTGAGTGACATGGAATTATAACAAAGGCATACACTTTCTAATTGAATAGATATTTGTTCATTTTGTGTTTTAAACAAGTGATATTAAATAATTTATACATTAACAAAACATAATTCACTTACCATATTTGTATTTTCCTTAAAATAATACAATATTTTTATTATTCCTAAAATAATACAATAATTAACTTAGATGAAAAGTATTTTAATAAAAAATTTAGAAAACAAATTATATTATTTAAAATAGGAAAAAAATAAAAACAATACAATAATTAATTTGTATGGAAAGTATTGTAATAGAAAATGAGAAAACAAGTTACATTATTTAAAATAGGTAAAAAATTGTAATAAGAGATATGTGGGTGTTAAAATAGAGAGATGAAAGTATTAGCGCAGAAATAATTGGGATCCAGTTGGAAATGGACGTAGCTACTTAAGTATTTGCTGAAATGAGGACGGACTCAGGAAGTGCAGTTTTTAAAGTGTTCAAATATAATTAGTTTTTGTTACCAAGCTGAGAATGGAAATGGAATTGGTAAGCCGTTCCAAGAAATCCTGTAAGTATCTTTTCATATATTTCTTTGGCTCTTTTTTTCCTTGTAAGTTGTATATTTGCGCTTCATAAATTGTATTTTGTGGATTACCTGATTACGATTTTATATCGACAATGGCAGGACCCCGCAGTTTATATTGTGGTATACTAATAGCTCCGGTTGCCAGCTTGTTTGTTAGAAGTTGTGCCACCAACGATACAAAGGCCGAGACGACGGCCCCCAGTCACTTAAGAGTAGATCTCATAGGCAGAGACTCCCGTTGCCAGCTTGTTTGTGTTTTCAAACGGGTGAAGTTGCGCCACCAACGATACAAAGGGCCAGACGACGGCACCTGCCACTGGTTCACCCAGTCACACTTTAAGAGTAGATCTCATATGCAGAGACTTCCCTCACAATCCGTTCGTGGACGCCCGGAATCTTTCAAATAACGAACGAGTCCGCCAAGCTATTCACGAAGTCACAAGAAGCTGCCCACTTTCCAAAATGGCGGTGTCCTCCATTCGAGTAGTTATTACAGTCCATCTAACTATGAGAACGATGAATTTATGATACAGATTGGGATAGGATTCCCCGATCCATTAAATTTGGATTTCATCCTCGACACCACAATGCTCACCTTGTGTCGATAAGAATTCCTGTCTTGCACAGCGGGATCCACTATATAGACCCAGCTTGCATTCCTCGTCTTTCAGGAACGGTTCTTGCTCTACCGCTTTTTGTGAAGCCGTACTGCATGGACGTTGCGATTAACATTCAGTCTTCGGAAAGTAGATTCCTGGTGATGGACTTCCCTTCCAGCTGACATTTCGTTCGGATGCGGTCGCAGGCAAGCCGGTACTTTCTCCCATTCAGCCCGTATAATATTGTGTATGCCAAGAGGGATATACTGGACAGACTTTCCCTCGGCAGGACAGGCGCTCTTGAAGGAAAGTCTCTCCAATATTCATCCAACGATGTGCATTGGACAAGCTCCCCTCCTGAGAGAAAGTCTCTCCAGTATATAAAGATTGCCCCCTCTTCGCACCGCTATCTCTGGTTTCCCAAATTGGATCCTCGTGATTCAACCATCGATGGCATCAAGAGTCCACAGCATCGATGGAGAACGGGTCGATGGAGAACGTGTCGGGTATCTTGAAACACTCAGCCTCTCCGCTGTTTCCACTTGGCACTCTAAACCAAGTTCGATGGGCCAAATGACGTACGGAGAGCCCTAGTTTGTGGCCAAGTGGCGTACGGAAAGCAGCAAGTGATGTACGGAAAGACGCGATCGGATGAATATGGAAGTACGGAATTCTTTGGAAAGCCGTTGGATGACTGCCAAGTAACGTAATGAGGACCTTCAGATGTAGCCATCTCATGCATTCCAAGTGGCGTTCTAAGAGCCATACGATCTGATCGTCCGATGGTTGCCAGATGGCGTAATGAGAGCCATACGTTCTAGCCATCGGACAGTGTCTTTACAACCCACAAAGTTGCATCCATAAAACGCACAGAGGTCTCCCGAAATCAGTTCCACTACCTTCACTTCGCCGCGGGAGAGTTACTGCTCTGCTTCAAAACATGGCTAAGCCGTATTTCTACCATCTCCACCTTCGTTCAATCAGAGTGTCTGGCATACAGGGCTTTTTTAAATGCTGTCCGGTCCAGCATTAAAGCCCGCCCAGTGAATGGATCCAGTAACAATGCTAAGTCGGTGCCAAATAAGTTCTACCCAAACATAATAGTTTCATATCAGTCCAGGCTCATGCCGGTGATTTTGTATGCCTTGCGTTCGCTTCTACGGGGCTCCCAACAATACTTGTTATGCTATGGAGAATTTAATGCGATGGCGGTCGCACTGTCCGCCGTCGGATCCCTCTTTGGAACGGATCCGAGGGCGGACAGTGCGACCACCGTCGCATTAAATGCTCCATAACATAACAAGTATTGTTCGCCTCCCAGTTCGACGTTAACAAGTATTGTTCGCCTCCCAGTTCGACGTTGATAAGCTCTATTTTGCCGGCACTAACTGTGCGTCTTTGTAGATGCGGCTAACGAACAACTCTGTAATAGTGCGCACAACCAAACTATTTCTTTTTCCCTTTTTCTCCCATATTTATCGTTGAGAGTTGCTCTTTTTTACTTATTAAACCGAAGGTGTTATTTAAGGGGCGGTTCCTCTAGAGTGTACAGGTTTTCGTTCTTTGTCGACGGCCTCCGAGGAACCTCCACGTGTCCAAGTACTTGGTGCAATTATTGCGATCAATAAGTACTGAAACGAAACGAGTTTGGGTTTCACCGGTGCGGGGAGCTCGAGCTGGTAGTGCTAGCGACTCTGTTTAACGGGAGAGCTCGGGCTGGTATATCTAACTGCTGAAATTTCCCTTGGACGGGATTGCTCCGGGGCAGACCTATAGAAAATTTCTTTAACAGATCTACTTCAAGCACGACTTCAAGCCTATAAATTTGTTGAAAATACATAGATATAATTAGTTACTATGTCATGGAGAATGAAGGATAATAAACCCAGTGCAAAATCATAAATAACGCAACTACAAATTCAAACTGAATTGATTTAATTACACAAAATTGATGAGAAAACTGCAAATCACCTCAGAGAAAGCTCTGCAAAATGATGGAATAGCCTAGCCATTAGTAAAATAGACTCCATGGGCACAATTTTCTTGAGTGTTTGCAGCTGGTTAAGGTAAAACCAACACATTCTAAACTTCGAAATGAACTGATACGCTAGCGCTGGGATTGACAAATGTTTTTTTTTTTTTTTAACAAGAACACCCCTTGATTTTTTGGCCGGAGTGGGGAACTTATATTTTGATCACTCCTGGGATAGATGTCACTCTGAAGACTCCCCTGTGGGAATCGAACCTGGGCCAGTGATGGAAACTCCCACCGATTTAACCGAAATGTTATGGATTTCTTCTTTCAGGTTTTTCTTATAGAAACCAAAGATTAGAAAGAAACTCGAAACTAACCCAGTAACTTCCAAATTGTAGTGACAACATAGATTTGCCAGAATTTATTTTGTGCTTGTTTGAATACTTTGGCTGTCAAAATATTAAATATTAAGAAAATCAACAAGCTGGAATATTAAACGTGTTTTTGTTCTTGAGCTTTGATAGGCTACAAATGACCAAAAACAATCGGTGGCGGGAATTCATGTGCAACCTAGCGGAGATGCGGTTTAATGTGAGGGTTCTCCTGCCCCATTATGAAAAAACAAGCATGCAACAACTGGTTAGTGAAAGCAATATCAATCCGGGGATATGAACGAAAGATAGACTCAGCAGCTGGCTGGTCAGGTCAAGCAATAAGACGTTAAATACAATTAATAAAGCCATTCAAGCATCTCATTTTATTCTTTAGTCATGTGTCTATCATTTCATTGATAAATTTTACATGGTATTAGAACTATGATGAAGGACATGAAGGAACTTTATTTGTTTGGGAAGCAAGAAATTATTTGTTTCAAAACCATTTATTTGAATAATGGTTTAATAATTATTGCATGGATTCTCACAAAGAAGATTCAAGAACCCTCAAAAATTTTGTTGGCACATCAAGTCGAATTCAATTCTTAAGAGTTGCAAAACCATTGGTAACACTAAGAACTGCAATAATAAAAACATGATAGACAATGTAATAACAACTGCAATAATAAAAATATGATAGACAATGTCATAGAATGAGTTCCAAGGAAAATTAATTCATAACATGATGCTATCTTTTAAAACTAAAATTACATAAAAAAATCATGGGAAACAATACTAACATGATGCACGAGCATCTCGATCTAAAGAAATCTTGTATTTTTAAAAAGAGTTTTTTGTTTTGATCCATTTTTCCTTCATTTGTCTATTAATTTTTTTTATGCCCATTGAGTTGAAAGATTCATACGTTAAGTGATGAAGTCATGCATAGGGACTTTGAGCTTTGATGTTGGCATGATTATTCCATCATTTTGCAAGGGAAATCATAAATCTATTATTTATAAAAACGCTCACCAGAAAAGAAAAATGAGCAGAAACTAGAGAGTTCTTTTTCTCCATCCTCTTTGCTTTAATAAATTGCATTTTCTCGACCTGGGGAAGCAACAACATCATCGATTAATTTCAAATATTTTCAGCTTATTCCGCTGGCAACACGTGACATTGGTGTCCTCCGAAATCTCATTTTTGACAAGTTGCTCACGCCCATAATGTCATTTTGACATCAATAGAACATCCAAGAGCCTCTTCCAATGCATTGGAAATGCTTACTTTCATCTTTTTAGTCTTCACTTTCTATTGTCCATGTCTAAGCTCCACATGAGTTATTGCTCAGGCTGAAGTGAATTAATGCACCTTGATTTAAAGCTATAAAACACTTATGATAAATTAATTCAATTACCCTCTAAAATATTGGGAGTTCTACATACCTTTGCATACCAAAAGGGACACCAACTTTCCTTGGCCTTGTAACAAGTCCTCAAGAGTAGCGAAATGACTGCTTTTTAGTACATTCTGCCATATCTCCTCCATTTTGCACGGGCTCACAAGACTCAAGCTCCAATTTTGCTACTTCATTCGCCCTCGAGCAATTCGGTGATGGTGCTCTGAGGCTACATTTTATTTATTTTTGATGTTGCTATGAGGCTACTTTTTATTTATTTTTTTGGTGTCTAAGGTATTAATATTGAAGATTTGTGTGAAAACTTTTTCAATGACTTGGTTTATTTTATTTTATTTTATTTGATAATATATGTTTTTTTTTCTTTTATAAAAGTTTAAAATAAAATGAATGCATACATAATTTTGTGTATATTACAAAAATATGTGCATTAATGCTACATGATTCATTGGATTCTGAATGCTACATGGTTGAAAGGTTGTGAATGCTACATGATTCATATGATTGTGAATTCTATATGACATTAATGTTGAGGGGTTGTATTCCTAGACTTTGTGTTTTATCTAAGTTATGATACATGGTATACGCATAATTGTACCATTAGAATGTGTGGTTTTAGGTATTGTTAGGATTATGTTTGGATGTTCAAAATAGTGTCATGCAATTTGGTTCTTAAGTTCTAAGAATAACTTGGTTGAAATGAATGTTAATATCTAGCATTGAATTTTCCTCTGTGCTTGTTGTCACCTATATTAATTAATAAATACCATCCATCTCCGCATTAAATAACTCTTATGTCATGTCTTTCTTTAATGTTGGTCTGTTTGTGGCATACAGACTATGCATTTGACCAATGCAATGCAATCGGAATCTCGCAACAGTGACCCTGAACTCACACAAAGAGGGCAATTCAAGGGAAGATAAGTTCAACTTTTAAACTATACTATGAACATAGTCTTTTCAGCTTTTCTATACCAGTATACATCCATGCTAAATTAAGATTTCTTCTACATAGAGAACTTGTTTTTTATAATTCCAAATAAAATTATTTGAGCAAACATAGATTGTTTCTATTATTTTATTAAATATGTGAGTTCTTACCTAATTGAAATTTAGTTTCAAGAAGAAGACAAGGGATTTATATTTTAATTTTTTCATAACCTAATTGAAATTTTGTTTCAAGAAAAAATGAGGGATTTATATTTTAATTTTTTCAAGGATAATAATAAATGAGAGTTAAAAGCTTAAAGTATAATTGATGGTATTTGGATATCCTTTAATTTATAAAGGTATTTTTATAAGTGAAAAAGATTGAACCGAACGAAGTTATGATGGGCATACTAGGGCTACTAATCAACCTTCTTCTTTTTAAGCAGAACGGGAAAACCACTCTTCATGCACGCAGTCAAGGTGTGAATGAAATTTGGATTTCCCATAGCCGAATATTCAACTAGGTGCTGCAATATGAACATAGAAACCACAGTTTCCACAACATATTTAATCTGAATAAATGCCATATCTCTTCCCACATAGACCTGCACACCACCTTGGAACACTGCGAATTTGAAGGGACTTTGCGGGATAAAATGCCCATCCTTGTTCAACCATATTTCTGGTTTGAATTCGAGGTAGTCGGCACCCTATATGGCGTCCCTACGACCCATGGTGTATGGGTGGTAAGTCACTCAAGTGCCTCTGCACACGATAGTCCCGTCAGGAAGAACGTAGTTGTGTAGAGCATACTTGGAGTCCAAGAGGACCGATGGATAAAGTCTCATCGATTTACAAATTGATGCATGTAGGTAATGCATGCTTTGCAAATCCTCGTATGAAAATACTAATTGACATCCTGACTATATACTATCTATATTCAATACGAGGATTGACTTGGGATATTAAAAACTTGAAACAAAATATTTTCTCAACCTGTCAACCTTATTTGGACATTCAATGATATTCAATACATGAAATTATAAGAGGACCCACACGAATGGTCGACATGAAAAATGGTGTCGTTTGTGGAAATTATGATGTGCAGAAATTTTGATGTCTCACATAGTTCAAGTTTCAATTTCAGAGGTATAGTCTCTCCATGTCCATGTAAGGTCTCAGTTTCAAACTTATAGTTCTTCCATGTCGAGGAGTTTCAAGGTTCTCTAAAGTTACCTAAAACTTGGAAAACTCCTATAACTACACCCCTTGGATTTTTGGATTTTTTTGCTTTGTAAGATTCCATCGACATTCAAAGGATCGAGGCGAAAACATTGACTTATTCACCAAATGTTTTCAAATCTAAAAACTCTATGTAGAAAATATTTTTCGAGAAACTTATTTTCAAGCTTTTTGGAGAAACTTATTTTCATCTATGTAGCGAATTAGAAGTTTGATGTAACTTATTTTCACTTATTTTCCTAAACCTTCTTTCATCACATTAATTTATATTATATACACACAACTTTCTCTCATTTTTGAAACATATCAAAGTTCTCTTTGATGTTTCCTTTCCCCTCTTTAGAGATATGCTAATTATGACATTTAAAATATGGCATTTAAATTTCTCTCCACAGTCAATTAGCAAACAGTCCACATTCAATTAGCAAACCGTTCACTTCCTTATCCTATATCAACGCAATATTCCAAATGCAGAAAACAATAAATGCACTTACTTACAAGCTTAAGAATGAAACTCGGTTTACCCTCAGAGATATTTCCCTCTAATGTGGTGTCGTGGAAACCATAAAAATACATGCTTCAGCCATTATATCCATATGAAATACTTTCAAAAGTGACCCAAAATGTGGCGATAACCTTAATTATAAAGGTGGCATCATAAATCTTCTCAAAATGGAGGTATAAGGAAATAACAATTTTGTTACAAATTTCTTAATGTGGAGAATTTCATGCAAAGATGCATGTCCTTCATAATGGGAGGAAAACATGGTTTTTATTTCAAGAAAGCTTTAACCAAACAAATATTAAAAAATAACAATTTGATGTAATGATATGTATATATTTGATACTATTTAAACCTAATAATAATATATATAAGAATCAATTTAATGTTTTTATTATGTTAAATAAAAACTCTATCAAATGTATAAAAGAATTAAAAAAGAAAATCTTCTCCTCATATATATATATATGCGCCCCAAGGTGTTAAAATTAAAGAAAATAAAATCATAAAAATGAATATATAAAGTATTTCTTAATTTTTAAGATCATTTAGTTATGTTTGTGATCAACTAATTTATGCATAATAATAATAATAATTTCAACCTGAGAAAAATAATTATAATAGTGTAAAAGTTGCCTTAGGATGAAAGCAAGTTTTTCCTAAAAGGATTGTTAAATTTATTGGATCTCCCAAAACCAGAACTATAGGCATGTTTCTTTGGGCTCCCATTAGCTCGCACCATCAATCATTACCCTTAGGGATTATGAAAATCACCCTTAACAATTATAAGTTCAATACTAGAATGTCCCCTTCAACTTGGTGGGAAAGACATAATTGATTAATATTAATGTTCTAGATGCTCCACTAGAATAAAACATATTTCTTGGGAACCGTTGTTTGTATATTATAAAAGTGGTTGAATCCTCAATCTTCTACACAATGATGTTCCCTTGCAATAGAAAGGTTTCTACATTATAAAACCTTACATATTATGATCCCCGACCACACACCAATCTAGAAAACATCTTACCCGTTATAGTAACTAAAATACATCTTAAACTGATATGGGCCTAGGTATTTTCAAGGACTCCACACTACTAGGAAAATACTATGGTGCACCAACCCTAGTTCTACTGGTGAGATATTCACTTACCTGAGCATGATCACATCCTTCAAATAATTATTATATAATACTTCCTCTACATTAATTCTAGCATCCAAACTTAATGCCCATTTTCCTTAGGAATTCTAGTATGGTATCTTTTACCCCCATAATTAGGTCCCTTTTTTACACCCTCCCCTCACTTAATCATCCACCATATAGTATCTTCATATACACTAACATAGGTATCCTTGTAGCTAATGATTCCATTCATAATCCTAACTAATACATGTGCCAACAAAGTTATTGGGGAAAAAAAATAAAGTACAGTGCAATGATATCTGTAGTTTGGTCGTAGACACCAAGATCATCATCAATGTTTACAATCCACCTACATGTTCCATTTGTGACATCAATGGGCACACAACAAAACTTTTCTCTACACTTCTATACTTAATGATCTTTCTTCATCCACTGAGGTTGGCCCCATCATTGCGTAACCACCTAGTAAGGGAACCCTTACTGTCCCCCTTGAATGAACCTACAAATACATGTAAGAAAAAAATCCATACAAATCTCACATGTTCCTTCTACTATACATTCATCCATTACACTCATAATTGGCAGTATCTCTCTCTTTTTTTGAGCACTCTTGTTGTAGTTCACTATATTTGACTTTGCATATCACATAATAAATTATTAATCAACCATAAACATTAATATCTATTAATGATATGCCACCAACTAAACCTCTATTTCCTAAAATTGGGATTTAAAAAAAAAATAGTCTAAAAAACTATGAATTTTTATTTCAAAAGTCTCAATATCAACGATGTATCAACCTTTGTAAAGGACTTCTTATAGCTTTACAACGAGCTCACATTATAACTAGCAATACAATAAGTAATAAAAAATGCACACTCAAAATATGTAAACATAATACTTCTATTGAAATGTACATAGTTGAAAAAGATGCTCAACAATTAAAGCTAACTAAACAGCTACCAATTTGGAAATGTTCTCTAGGCATGTGCATTGTAGTTGAGGAGGAAATCTTGGATCATGTTCCCTATTGTTCGTTATCATCATAAATATAAAGTGTCATCTTGTCACATAACTCTGACAATGCCTTATATTGACCTACCAATCTTCTTGAAGGTTACATGACACTCAACACAACTAAAAGGTTTTTCATAATCCATCATTAGACTATATTGAAATATTTATTCTATTTCCTTTAAGCAATGATGTTGATTTCCATCAATTATAACCTAAATATTTCTCTTATGTATATCATGTGGATCCAGTGAATGTACACGTCTATCAAAATATGATTTTAGGAAAAAAAATATTTTACATACTAGGCCCATGCTAATGCTAATTCTAGATCAAAAATATAGATTGCATCCAATATAAGACATTTTAACCCACATAAAAATGAACTCCGAATAAAATCATATTCTAGTGTTTCTCAATTCACACAATAGAAAATGCTAGTTGATATTTTGTCTTATATCCGTTCACATATGATCCAATTCAATTCCCAGAGGAAAACTATGTATGCACAAACTATTTCACACAAGCACCAAATACATTTTTTAATTGACATGCTTCAGAAAGATTGGATACTTTCAACAATGCATAGTCATTGGGTGAAAATGAATCACCTTAGTCCCATCTCCAGTCTTTGAAAAGTCCAAGCACACAACAACCTTTGCATCAGACATAAGATATCTCACATTCTTTATCATCTGACATTAATGTAGAATGTTAGACCTCCAAGTCTCTAGTTAGGCAATATTCTAGAATTTTGGTTGATTCCCAACAATTTGATTTAGTCATACAACTTTTATTTGTTCATTGCAAAACAAAGAGCTTAAGATGAAATTATGAAAAGTATGGGTAATTGTTCTGTTCGTATCTAGATTTATGGAAAATCTAATAGTTTTTTTAGTGATGTTGCTTTTATTTATCCTTTAAAATTGAGGAGGATAATGTTTCAATGTGTCAATTTGTGCCTGTAACCATGTACAATATCCCTCTTATTCGGATTGTTTGGGACAAACATTTTCAGTTTTTAAAGCGCATTTATTTTTTAGAAGTCGCAATGTTTGTTTTGTAGGGGATTTATTCATGAGTATTCAACCATCAATGTATCCATGATTACAACCATGTTCTTAATTAAATTTATCATTTTTAATTTCATTGCATTTGTGGTGGGATATATTGGTGAGAGGTGATGTTAAATAAGTTAATATATTACTTCCACACATATTTAGTTCTCTAATTTCATTTGACCTGATGACATCAATTTGACTTCAACAAAGTCACGATATCTATGATGATGAAATATGCAGATAATATTGTGAAGGTATTTTTTTTTCCATTAAGTTTATTACACTATTTAGGTAGAGGGTCTCTAGCAATGTTTGATTGTAGCTAATATAAAATTTCACATGTACATGTGTATTCTATATAAGTTGGAATGCTTCTTACAATAGTCATATCTTTGAAAATATTTGGGTTTCACAATGTTCTTATGTTTCTACTCAAATCTATGTAAGTAGCCATTCCGAGATGAGGGAAAAATATAATACATTAAGGTGCCACTTAAGATGTGCTTATCTTGATTATTTTTCTCATGAGTATATATCTGTTCCCATATGAACATATATTGATTTTATTCATGTTTTTGTCGGATGCAGTGCGTTAGTGTCAGTTTATTTTCATTGTAAAGGGAAGGTGTCAAGGTGATCTATATTCAACTACGCTTAATGTAGAGGTAGTGCAAGTTGATGTGTTTCATGATTGTCTTGGAATTCAGTGAAGCTGTCATGCCAAATATGGAGAATAAGGATGGACCTTTTAGTTTTTTCTTTTGTAGAAAATGCTTCCTTTAACTATTGATAATCCAAAATATGTACATCAACATTTTATACCATAAAAATAGAATCTTTTTAGGTTTAAACTGGTCACATTCATATGCATTTAGAATGAGTTTTGATGTCTAATTAGTTGTGAGATGTATCTCTATAGATCATAATAAACCCCTGTTCTCCCAAGGCCATACCTGTCTTTACCAACATCATGATGTACCCCTATCCCTATAGTTCAAAAATTTGTTGTCCCTGTCATACATGTACCCAAACATGCACCCAGATATCCGTGCAAGTTAACCAATTATATTTCATGTTATTTTGGCCATGTTGGGCAGCATACATCCTTTCACAATATGTAACTATAATTTAATGTACATGTTATTAATTATTTTCATGCAAACTCAAAATGATTTTGATTATGTGTGAAGTGTAGATTGTACATTATGAGAGTCCTTTAGTTTATCTTATTCATTTTTTCCATATTCTTGTTTTTATGTTGTTGTATCCATTTATAGTTTTGTCTCCCCTAGATTGGTTTATGATTGAATGTGATTAATATTTTTTTAGCAATATCGTTGATAATGCTTAATCTATTTGCACAAAGGGTTTCCAATATTTCAAAAATGCATACATGTGAAACATCAATGAAAATAAATGTTTGATCTATTGTGATCTATGGTGGAGAATCATAGTAAGTAATAATGCGAGAGTAAAAAATAATCAATGGAACCAATAATCATAATCATATTTAATATGTTAGGGAAAGTGCATATGGTGTCTACTATCTATTATACAACTGATATTAATAATCAGTGCAACATGCGTTGTTCATGGGACATTGCAATTAAGGTAAATATTGTATGACTATGATCAACATGTAGATATGCATGCTTAATCTCTTAACATCATCAAATTTTCAAACGATGGCTTTGGTTCATAAGTGAATTTGACAGAGTATTAAGCTAACTACTACACTTCCATTCTCATTGCCAGAGGCCTAAATTATATGGTAAGTTAAAAGGAGATGAGGTTGGGTGCAAGACCTATGCAATTTTGGCTAAATAATTTCCCTTTTGGTATAAAAAATGAGTAAGGTTGAGTCTAGTGCTGGGTGATATTTGTGTAATATATTCTCCCTAGACTTGGCATCTAACAAAATGAAAGTCAATACAATGAATCCATTGACCTTGGGATGTGTTTCTTGAATACAATCCCCTATCATAGGTGGACAACAGTTGAGGTTTCGATATAGGTATAAGTACTACTCCATGCCAAAGTCGCTTACATCCATTATCTAATTCGAATACTACATGATAGTATTGTGTTACTTGAGAATTACCTAATTAATAAGGTTGGGAACATATAAATTGTACTTAGAAGAAGCATATGCAGAGTGCACATTATCAAATTCGCTCTTGTTCTCTAGAATTTAGCATGTGTTTATGATCTTGTTCTAGCAAGATCATAAAGCATTTTTTTTTTCATTTTTAGGATGGTCAAGTACCCATGACCCACCATTATGTGAAAAATATTGTAATGGAATCTAGATTCCAAATTAGAATTTTATATATCCTTGAGAAAGGTGGTTTCCCTATTGTTTTAAATTATACTTGATTTTGGGAAGCCATGTTCAAGGTGTAAGCACTTTTTTTCCTCCCTTGAAGTTGGTTATCTACCTACAAAACTATTTGAAATGCACAATACCTATTCAAGGAACCCATATCCCTCTAGTAGTAAAAATATACCTAGCAAAACATTATAACAATCACTACACACCATTGAAAAAATACTTATTGAAGAGTGCAAAGTTCACTACATCTATCCAAAGAATTCTGTTGTTAGAGGAAACTAGTTAAGAACTTTCTTTATTTAGAATCCATGGGTAACATGTTAAATAGTTTCATTATGCATATAGTTGTATTCTTTTCTTCTTGAAATGCTTGTAGGCCCATGGTAATTCTAAACAAAATACTTTTGGATTTGTGTACTAATTAAATCTTGGGTAGAAGGATACAATAAAGAGGATGGTGGAAAGTTCTTAAGTATTTTGATGGGGAGATTCAGTAAGCTTGAGAGGGATTCTACCTTGTATCTAAAGTACATTATTTTTCCATTCCAACCTTAGTTTTAATATTTATTTTATAATTTTGTGTTGGTGCAAGCTACTAATGGACAAAAATGGTATCGTATGGGTGCCCTATGCAAATTTTATACCCTAAATTATTCAATATTGAAATTAGTGTCAGAAACATTGTAATGTGACTGGAAGATACATTTTATTTCCAAACAATAAATAGAAAGTGTGAAAATAATTACTCCATCCATGTTATCATTGTCATGGAAATTTATGATCAACATTTATTGAATTTACATTATGCTTCATTTTAAACACTTGGTTCATAGAAGTGTAGTGTATGGTAAAAAAAATATGTATTTTTCCAACGCCATTTCCTATATGAAGTTTATAGTGAATAAGAAGCCATTTATTTTAGACCCCAAAGCATGAATTCGAATAAGATTCCCAATATTTCTACTCCTAGCCTTCTAAAATGTCCCATTTACCATTGTTGGACAACATATTCCATACAAAGAGCATACTAATGGTTTTAGGCTCAATTTTTGAACCATTGTATCAGTGATGCATGCACATTAGTAATGTTAACTTATGCCCATTTTTTTATTTAATTAAAAAAAATAAGAATGAAACAAAATGCAATTGTAGTATTGAAAAAAGAAGGTCGACTTTACAAAAGCATAGAAACTTCTTGGCAATGATTGATGCCATTCATTATTTATTTTATTTTTAATGATTAGGATGGTAATTTTTTAAGTTCCTATTATTATTTATCCTTTTAAATATGGGTATCATACACAATTCAAAAATAATTCTAATAGGAATTAGCATATCCATGAAAATTTAAATGAACCAACCGTCCCCTAGTTAGACAGCCTCATATTCACTTTATTCTAGAAGATATGATCTCTCCAAGTTAGGGTTCCATCCTCTTCCATAATTCATCCCTAAACAGGACACCTGGGGAGAATTGCAATATCGTGGGATACCTAGGTCCAAATAGAATTTATAAAGATGTTATAGAAAGGGCACAGACTTTAATTTCGTTGGTCTGAATTTCAGACTCAGAAGAAGAACCAGTGACATGTGGCATGCCGTACAACTTTGTTGTTCTGAACAGTCCTATAATAGGTCACCTTGGGAAAAAAATCATAAATCCAAATTTGTGAAACAAATTCTAATGAAACATATGGTGTTCAATCAGGGACATGTGAGGCTACATCAGTACAAAATTTTAGAGATATAAGAGTAGTAATTTCGGAGATATCATAGAAACAGTAACAGGAATTTCTGCAGAAGAAATTGGAAAATTAGAGCTTCATGTTCCGGGAGCTTCCCTCCACTGTTTTCAGAAAAGGAGTACATTGGACAACTCCATTTGAAGAGATATATCTGTATATCCAATAAGATCTGAAATATTCCAAGTTTTGAAAATTAGGGTTTATGTGACAAACCCTAGTTGAGCTAGCTTCAGAACCAGGACAGACACCTCAAATCGGTAAGATCTAATCCTTTGCTATTTTCATTTGAGGTTCTCATTTGAAAGTGATCTATCACATCATCTTGATGACAAGATTTGGGAAGTTGACAACTTCCAATCATGGAAGTATATGACCTCTCTGAAGAAAATGGATTGGACACCTATATGAGTATAGAGGTTCCAGTTTCAGAGGGAGATGAGGCTAGAAGCCTTTCACAAGAAGAACTTGGTCAAGGCTAAGAAGATCATTGCTGATTCAATCTTGAATCAACTTGTACTACAAGTGTCTCCCCAAAGACACCGAAGATGTTTGATTCCTTGGCCAAGCTATTTCAAGGGAAGAACATAAATCAGAATATGACTTTGAGAAAATAGTTGAAGGAAGTGAAAATCCAAAATGCAGAGACCATGCAGTCATACTTTACAAGGGTCTCTCAAATCAAAGAACAACTTGAAGCGGTAAGTGAATAATGTAGAAGCGGTGATGGCCACCTTGAATGGCCTCCTAGGATCATGGGATTCATGCAAAGAATGTATGCCAGAAGCTCGACTCATAAGAAGAGAAGAAGAAGATGGGAGCAGTTGAAGATCAAGCTCTCACCATTCAAAGAAGATCCCTTAAGCGATGAGGAA
Organism: Pseudotsuga menziesii; assembly: GCA_001517045.1. NCBI lineage: Eukaryota > Viridiplantae > Streptophyta > Pinopsida > Pinales > Pinaceae > Pseudotsuga > Pseudotsuga menziesii. The sequence goes on along the minus strand of LPNX010584031.1, from coordinate 28,722 downwards.
TATGAAGAACTCAATTCTTGTCATTTGGATAAGAAATGATGATTCCATGAATGAAGAAGATGATAAAGCAGAATGATCAAGATGGAGTCTACCCACAAAACAAATAAAAGATAAGGATTCAATTGTCATTTCATGATAGTGTTTTGTTATACATCTGATTATATTCAGTTGATGTGTTATGCATGATAGATTGTTTGCATTAATGACTGTATACTACTAATATGCATGTGATGGGTAAGTAGCTCATGGTGCTATACAAATCTCTATTGCTACTTATCAAACCTCTTTGCTGACATATTGGATTAGTGCACAATCTCAATAATGTCATGGTGGAGATGGAAGGCATCTAGAAAGTTTATGTGAGATATGGATGAATGTTGTATTGACTAAACAGTTGCATGATGCATAAGAATTTGTCATTATGCATATGTTTTATGAAATAGTTCTAAACATGCAACAGGTGCATTTGAATTGTAGGAAAGGTCATGAACAACCTCCTATAAAAAAAGAAGGATGAGACTTGTTCTGAAGAACAAGTGATGACAATTCAAGTTCACTCCAATAAACATGAATCTGAAGTTCCCAGGGTCAGAGACACCATGACGGAAGAAAGAGATTTAGAGAGTGGTAGATCCACCTTGAAGGATGAAGACCACCATGGGTACAAGAGATAACTCAAGATGAAGAAAAGAATGCTATGAAAGAAGCTATGATCAAAGAATAACAATTGATCATGGGGAATGATGTATACGATATGATGGAACAAGTGTACAAAGCAAGGTTCATGATTCTCCCCAGAAAGAATAGACTATGACATGACATACCTTATTGACCAGTATATATCAAACATAGAACCACCTATACAGAATGAAGAGGGAAGATGATACTCCACTTCAGGGGGAGTGACTACAGAAAATTATATCTGAGTTCGACATGGTACGACATGATGGATAGCTTTGTGATGGATCGAGACTTTACCAAGAGTAAAGTGGGTTCCAACCTTCAAGGTTGAATGCAAAAGACTAGGATATGTTGATGACCTGAGAAGACAAACCCATAGAAGATGTTATGATACTAGAATGATGTTTGGGATATAGTACTCAAACCAGAAAGCAAGAATGTGGTATCTTCCAAATGGATTTGCAAGATAATATATGTTGCTAATAGAAGTAAGGTAAGAGTTGTGGCTAGAGGTTTCTATCAAAAAGAGGGAATTAATTCTGAAGAGACACTTACTCCAGGAAGCAAGGTACACTTCCTTCAAAACTATCATGGTAGTTTCTTCCATGACGAAGTAAAGACAAGCCTTCCTTAATGGTATGATTGAGGAAGAGTTTTACATAGAATAGTCACAAGGATTTGTAGTTGAAGACAGATGGAATCAAGTATGCAAGTTGAAGAAGGCCCTCTATGGCCTGAAGAAAGCTCCCAGAGCTTGGTATGGAAGAATAGATAGTTTCCTGATGAGCATGGGCTTTGCCAAGAGTAAAGTCGATCCTAACCTTTCCTACAAGGTTGTAGAAAATGTACCTGTCATTCTATTACTATATGTGGATGACTTATTCTTGACAGGGAATGAGAAACAGATCATGGAAAGCAAGAAGAAACTAGCAGAAGAATTTGAGATGAAAGACCTTGGGTTAATGCATTATTTCCTAGGTCTGGAAGTATGGCAAAGTTCAGAAGGAATATTTCTCAACCAGGGAAATTATGTGGTAGAGATATTGAAGAGATTCAATATGTTGGAATGCAAAGTCATGGCCACACCCATGTACTCCAACCTGAAGCTGTTAGCTGATGACTCATTAGAGTTAGTGGATGTGACTCACTACATACAGATCATTGGGTCATTAATGTACTTAACAAATACCAGACCAGACATTTGTTTTGCTGTGAACACCTTAGGTCAATATCTTGTTCAACCAAGATGGGTTCACCTAGTAGTTGCAAAACATGTGATGAGATATCTGAAAGGGACTATAGACTTTGGTCTATACTATGATGGTAGCCATGAGTATAGATTGTATGGCTACATAGATGCATATTGAGCTGGAAGTATGTCAGACAGGAAAAGCACATCAGGTATATGCTTTTGTTTGAGGTCTGCTATGAGTTCATGGTTTAGCAGGAAACAGTACAGTGTTTCTCTTAGCACGGTTGAAGCAAAATACATAGCAGATTGCTCTACTAAGTTGTGAAGCCATATGGCTTCAGAATATGATATCGAGTCTCTTTGACCTAAAGATGGACACTACAATGATTCTATGTGATAACCATAGTTATGATGATAGAGAACCCTGTGTTCGGACGTAACACGTAGAAATCCGGTATTTCTACATAAAAGATAAGATGCAGATGATGGTGATTTAGTATTTCTATACTGAATATAGAGATGATGATGTTTCAGTATTTCCATACTGAAGATATAGATACTGAAGACATGATCCTAAAGTGACAGGGACTGATTCTCTCGTAATCAATTCGTTGGCTTCGGTCCTCGAGAAAGTGGTAGGATTGCATCATCCTTGGACATAGTCCTAAAGTGATAGGGACTAATTCTCCAGTAATCAATCCGGTGGCTTCGGTCCTCGAGAATGTGGTAGGATTGCATCATCCTTGGACATAGTCCTAAAATGATAGGGACTGATTCTCCCATAATCAATCCGGTGGCTTCAGTCCTCGAGAATGTGGTAGGATTGCATCGTCCTTGGACATAGTCCTAAAGTGATAGGGACTGATTCTCTTGTAATCAATCCGGTGGCTTCGGTCCTCGAGAATGTGGTAGGATTGCATCGTCCTTGGAATTAGTCCTAAAGTGATAGGGACTGATTCTTCCGTAATCAATCCGGTAACTTCGGTTGTCGAGAATGTGGTGGGATTATATCATCCCTGGACTTTAAGTCCAAAAATGATCCAAAGACTTTCTGTCTTTGAGTGGTGGATTGCAGGTTGTTGCTGATGATGATGATGCCATACTGATCGAAAGATCAGAGTATGATGATGATGATGTATTGATCGAAAGATCAGAGTATGATGACATACTGATCGAAAGATCAGAGTATGATGATGACGTACTAATCGAAATATCAGAGTATGATGATGATGCACTATGATTATGATGTTTGAGATCAAAATATTAGAGTATGATGATGATGTTTCTGATCAAAATATCAGAGTATGTTGATGATGTTTCTGATCGAAAGATCAGAGTATGATGATGATGTTTCTATCAGAGTATGATGATGATGTTTCTGATCGAAAGATCAGAATGTGATGATGATTATGATCGACAGATCAGAATATGATGATGATGTTGCTGTTGATCGAAAGGGCAAAGTGTTGATGATGATATTGCTGATCAAGAGATCAAAGTACTGAAGATGTTGCTACTGATCAAAAGGTCAAGGTGCTGAATATGTTGTTGCTGATCGAAAAGTCAAAATGCTGAAGATGTTGCTGATCGAAAGGACAAAATGCTGAAGATGTTGTTGCTGATCGAAAAGTCAAAGTGCTGAAGATGTTGCTGATCGAAAGGACAAAATGCTGAAGATGTTGTTGCTGATCGAAAAGTCAAAGTGCTGAAGATGTTGCTGATCGAAAGGTCAAAATGTTGAAGATGTTGTTGCTGATTGAACAGTATAAGTGCTGAAGATGTTGTTGATCGAAAGGTCCAAGTGCTGAAGATGTCGTTGCTAATTGAAAGATCAAAATGCTGAAGATGTTGCTGATCAAAGACTGAAGATGTTGCTGATGATGAAGACTGAAGATTGAAGATGAAGACTACATGATGTTGAAAAGCTTCCAATGATTTATATATGTGTTACCCTGGTGCTGTTGATGATGTCCCCTTATCTCTACTCTTGTTGATGATGTTGTTGTAGAATACCCTTCTCGTTAAGGGGGAGTGTTGAAATATTGTAACTTTGAAGAATATTGTATATGTATCTTTTTGTGGTCCCCGATGATCCTACGAGGAGAACCACTAGTATTACATTGTACCCCGATGCTCCTAATTAGAAGAACTAATAAGAGTCATGGGGTAGTCCCCTCTAATTGTAAAGGTGGGTCATCAGCACCCCAGTGTGGTTACTTGAGCCTACATGTGTAAATCAAGCCTACATGATTTAACTCGAGCCTACATGTCAAATGAGTTAACTTAAGTGAACGGATGAATATAAATAGAGGTGTAGTGCTCCTAATTTGGGACACACACTCTCACTTGTGTAGCGCATTAGTGGAGAAGAGAAGTAGCTGGAGAAGGAGGAGTATCAGGCTTTGATCTCCTTGCTGGTTTTATCTTTTATCTTTTTGGGGCATCTATATTGAGGAAGCTTTTGCTGGGTTTTTCCCTTTAGGGTTTTCCCAGGATAAATCTTTGTGTTCCTTTTTTATGGTTGTGCTTGTCTATCTTTCAGTGGTCCTGTTTATATGATTTTGTCATGAAAATGAAATGAAATACTAATGTCTTAGCTAAGCATATGAAAATATAACAAAGGGAACAAAGTGTATGATCTCCTAATGAATTTCTGCAATGTCATGTTCATGGGTTCTAGAGTTTGAGTCCACCTCTCTTACCTAATTCATTTCTAGAACATGGTGTAAAACTCATAAACATGTTCATATGAATGAATTCATCATATAAATCCTTTAAGGTAAAACTATTGATTCGTAATCAAACAAAATTATTTAAGATTGTTTTGGATTGAAAATTGAAGCAGGTAAATGTTAATTTTTTCTCCTAATTAAAATCACATCACTAAGTATGGTTAAATTTTTTTAGACCACTAATAATGTTGTTGGAAATAAACAATATTATTCTAATACAATTGAAAAAATATTTGTTGAAAATACCATTATGTGGTATGTTGTGTACTATCGTAATCAATTTTAAACAAGATTACAAGGAAAGGTCACTTGTTCTCTCACACACACACACACCTAATAATTTTAAAATAGAAAAACCCTTCAAAATTACTATATTAGAAGGAAAATCCTTAGAATGCATCCATGGAGGTGGGGTACAATTTTTGGCAAGGCATTTTTGACAAAATGCAAAAAACGCACCCTCGATCGAGGTCTTAATACCTCGATTGAGGGTTTAACTAGAGCTTGATCGAGGGTTTACCAATAGCTCGATCGAGGGTTAAAAAAATCCTCGATCGAGGTCTCGACCTTCATTGAGATACTGAACTTGATTGAGATTACTACCTCGATCGAGGTTCCGGTTTAAAGAAAATATAAAAAGGGTCATGGGCACCCATGGCCATTTGCCCCATTTCTGCACAAATATCCCTTGATCGAGCAAGTACCTCAACCAAGAATTTGCATCCCTGGACACCTCGACTGAGCAGAGACACCCCTAGATACCTCGACTGAGCTACCACGCAAGCCACGCCCCCTTTAGCCATGATGTTGGAGCAGAGAGGTAACCCCCAATCCTTCTTTTCTGAAATTTAAATGGAATTTTTTTTAAGTTTTAAAATGTTAGGTTAAAATTGAAAAAATTCATTGTTATAGATGTTTTTAGGTTTTTTTTCCTAGTATGTTTGCAATGTGTGCCAGCAAGCAAAAATGCTACCAGTAGCACTTAAAATATATTTAAAATTGAAATTTGTTTTTTATTTAAAATTTTATTTTTTGTTTTAAATATATTTTGTCAACCAATAGTGTTTATGCTACCGATTTAATTTTTAAATGTGTGCCCAACAAGCAGAAATGCTGCCCAAATTTTTTCATTCCTCTGAGAATACACACGAAGGTTGAAAAAATTTAAATTTGTTAAATTTAAAATTTAAATTTATAGTTTGTATAAATATTTCTATTAAATAGCACTCGTTTATGCTGCCGGTTTAAGTGTGTCGAATCCAAACCCTAGACGTGAGACAACCATGAACCTTAAACCGATGTAGGCATTTATCTAAACAACCCATATATTTTACTTTATATATATATATATATATATATACCAATTTTGGTCTCAATGGACGTTAATCATCATCAGCGTCAGCATCATACTATAATATATATATATATATATATTAACTATTGAATATTAACTATCCCATTACTTCAAGATCAAAATGGGTATGGGAAATGGTACAAACAATTTTGCAAAACTGATGGCTGTGAAGCTTCTCCTTTGTTATTCTATTAAAAGAGGATGCAAAAGATTACATATTTTTTGAGACTCAATGATAGTAATAAATTGGATAAACAAAGTTCAAAAATGTAGAAACATAACTCTTACAGCTTTATATGAAGAAGTTCACAGGCTTACTTCAACTTTCGATGTCATCACATGTCGACATACTCTCAAAAGAAGGGATTACTATGGAGGCTGGTTCATGAAAGTTTCTGGAACAGAGAGAAGTAGAGGTATATGAATTCTAGCAAAGACCTTTCATTGAGCCTCAACCCAGGACATGAGACACATAATCTTTCATCCTTTCTTCCCAATATTCTGATATTGATACATGCTGGAAATGGTCTTTTCTCTTTGAATGCTACATGCATATTCTTTGGATCTCCCTAGGATAATATTTCATCAACAATTTCAGTTTGGCCGACGTTATCCAATGGTTACCAAAGTGGTCGTTTCCCATTGCCCTTCAGTTTTCGAGGCAATCTGCTATTCAATTCCCTCAAATTATTCTCTGCACGATTGTCGTGCATAGCATGGTGAAAATAGAGTATGCAACACTCTATGACTTGTTTAGCATCCATTGATAATTCTTCACAGAACATCCGTTTATTCTTCGACAACACTCCACTACCTTCACTTCACCGCTGGAGAGTTACTGCTCTGCTTCAAAACATGGCTAAGTTATATTTCTACTATGTCCGCCTATGTGGAATTAGAGTCACTAGCAAAGCCATCCATGTTCCTGAGGGAGCATTCCAAATAAAACCCAATGGAGATGGAGGAACTATCATTGAATTGATTTTGGAACAAATCTAACGTATTTGGAGAACCCAACATACTGGCCTTTCTTAAATGTTGTCCGGTACAGCATTAAAGCTCGCCCAGCGAATGGATCTAGTTTGGGGTTTGATCTCTGTAACGATGCTAAGTTGGTGCCAAATAAGTTCTGCCCAAATAGAATAGTTTCATATCATTGCAAGCTCATGTCGGTGATTTTGTATGCCGTGCGTTCACTTCTGCGGGGCCTCTAGGTTTGATGTCAATAAGCTCTATTTTTCCCGCATTAATTGTGCATCTTCGTAGATGTGACTAACAAACAACTCTATAATAGTGTGCACAAGCAAACTATTTCTTTTTTCCTTTTTCTCCCATTTTTACCATTGAGTGTTGCTCGTTTTTACTTATCGAATTATATAAATAAATCAAATATTACGTTTGCAATATATATCTTAAATTATGACATGTAAAATATGGATCTCAAATTTATGAGCAGATGGTATTCACATTAATTCCAAATACCAAACACAAAATTCAAAATTTAGCTTACTCAATCCTATATATATATATATATAATTTTATTTTTAATCCTTAGTATATTGTTATATAATTATTACAAAGTGATAATTTTTATCGTTAAATATCTATTCTAGAAAACTATTCATAGCCAATTACATAATTATTACAAAGTGACGATTTTTATTATTAAACATGTATTCTATAAAATTATTGATATACACTTATATATATATATATATTTGTTGATGATGATTAATGTCTACTTATTGTGACCAACTTTGATTTATCAGACTTTAAGAAGGATAATACTTGGTTTGCTCTAAAATCATGTTAATTTTCTCAAAAATCTTGCAAAAAAGCTATAGTTTTGGCAAGTTAGGAGGTTATAAAGGTTTGTATTGTACCAAATACTATGAAACTCAAATCTAATGTGGGTGTGTTTGTATTGTACCAAATACTATGAAACTCAAATCTAATGTGGGTGTAAGCACGACACTCTAAGAGAAAGTTGTTTTCATCCTCAAAGAATTACACACATGGCAAACCCTTTCCTCCCATGGAGTTTTAGAAATTATAGACAAAATCCCTGTTTCACTATGAACAAAGTACGATGCATTGATATCTCTAGTCTGGTCGTAGACACCAAGATCATCATCAATGTTTACATTCCACCTACATGTTCCATTGGTGACATCAGTGGGCACACAACAAACCTTTTCTCTACAACTCTAGACTTAATGATCCTTCTTCATCCACTAGGGTTGGCCCCATCATTGCATAACCACCTAGTAAGGGAACCCTTATTGTCCCCCTTGAATGAACCTACAAATACATGTAAGAAAAAAATCCATACAAACCTCCCATGTTCCTTCTACTATACATTCATCCATTACACTCATAATTGGTAGTATCTCTCTCTTTTTTTGAGCACTCTTGTTCTAGTTCACTATCTTTGACTTTTCATATCCCATAATAAATTAGTAATCAACCATAACCATTAATATATATTAATGATTATGCTACCAACTAAACCTTATAACATCATCAATGTTGCCAATGATGGATTTGGTTGATAAGTGAATTTGACAAAGTATTATGGTAACTACTACACTTCCATTCTCATTGCAGAAGGCCTAAATTATATGGCAAGTTAAAAGAGATGAGGTTGGGTGCAAGACCTAGGCGATTTTGGCTAAATAATTTCCCTTTTAGTATCAAAAATGGGTAATGTTGAGTCTATTGCTCGGCTATTTTGGTGTAATATATGCTCCCTAAACTTGGCATCTAACAATATGAAAGTCAATACAATGAATCCATTGACCTTGGGATGTGTTTCTTGAATAAAATACCCTATCATAAGTGGATGACAGTTGAGGTTTCAGCATAGTCATAACTACTACTCCATGCCAAAGTTGCTTACATCCATTATCTAATTCAGATACTACATGATGGTACTGTGCTACTTGAAAATTACCTAAATAATAAGGTTGGGAACATATAAACTGTGCTTAGAAGAAGCATATGCATAGTGCCATTATCAAATTTGTTCTTGTTCTCTAGAATTTAGCATGTGTTTGAGCTCACCTTATGTGGAAAATTTAGAAATCATTGTTTAATCCAAATTGAGAAATTTCTACTCAACTATTAGGTTCCCAAATTTTTAAAGGGTGCTAGTCAATGGAAGAGCGTCTTGCTTACAAGTAGGAAGATGGTGGTTTGATTACTTCGTGCCCTAATAATATTTCAATATTGGTTAACAACATCTAAATTAGTGACTGAAAAATGAGAGGTAAGTGACCAAATAATGAGACATAAGTGACCAAACAAAATTACCAAAATTCACATATAAAATAACTAAAAGCGACTAAATTAGTGACCAAAAAATTGAGATATAAGTGACAAGAAAAACAACCAAAATTCGCATATAAACGACCAAATGGTAGTGTTGGTGGCTAATTTCTTTTCTCTTATCACGCGACCAAAAATGTGGTCATATTTAGTTTGGTCATTTTGAAGCTACAACAGATTCCATTTTTTATCCAAAACATGAGAGCCCAAATTTTTATATGCAAAAGGTGATACTTAAGTTCCTTAGTCATTTTGAGATTCTCATTCTCTTTAGCATGGTTTATATGTCTTTGTCATGATTGATTTAGTTAACATTTTTTAAAATTTATGCATTTATCTACGTTTTGGTGAGTTGCAGAAGGAATTAATTTTTCCCAAAAAGCGTGTCTTTCCCGCAACCTGAATCACACAATTGAGGATTGCAGGATTGCTTTGTAAATATTTTGAACTTTTCTTCCCCAATCCGCAACCCGCAAATTATGGATTGCTAAGAGTAGTTGGGTTAATAAATTATGTTATGTGTTTCCGTAACCCGCAAGCCGCAAATTGTGGATTGCAGATTGCGGCAAGGTTAGTTAAATTGTAAGAGCGTTTGCATTCCTGCATCCTGCAATTGTAGATTTCGGGAAAGACAAAGCTTGTAAGTTTAAATCCATGCTGTGGATTCATCTTGATATGATGGTTAGGATTGTTTTTTGTTTTTAATGATCATCCATATTCTCCATTCTTTTGTTTTTTATTGGATTTTCAAATTGTGATTTTCACTTGTAATCTCTCACGAATTGGTAATCATTGATTCAACTATGTTATAATGAATTAGGCGCTAAGATTTGACGTAAATCATGTGTGAATTGTTACTATTTTACTCTGTCTTAACCCAATTTTTGTCGCACATGTTGAGCATCATGACAATACATAAGTGATAATTCCATGTTCTAGGTCATAAGATCTTAATTATGACAATCTATCGCTCTGAGTCATTTCTGAAATATCTGTTTGTTTCCTATTAAATACAGGCTTCGAAATAAGTAATTGGTTGTTTTCCATACTGTAATAGGTAAGTATTGTTGGCTAGTTTCTATAATTTTTCCTTCTGACGCTTATATTGAGTGCAATATGCAGGGGGATCACAAATCTTTGATTAGGTTTGATAAAGAAAAGGAACTTGATCCTATTCTTCAGCAAGAAATTGTGTCGTTACCTTTTGATATGGATATTCTTAATGAAAGCAGTGGTAGTGAAGAAGAACCCGAGGCCATATCTATTTTCATACACTCTCCTCAGAAGAAGAAAATGAAGGTCACTAAAAAAATGATTGATCAAGATCACACCATTATCCGGGATCTTATAATCAATGAAAAACTTGTTTTTCCATCAATTCCTTTGAAGGAGGAACAAGTGGATGCCTTTTCAGTTTTTAAGGATATTGCTGATCATCATGAATCTTTTAAGATAGATCATCTAGATCCTTCATCATACGTAGGGGATAATTAGTAGGTTATGCTTAATCTCTATGGTTTATTACGAGATCTTTCCCACAAATATTTGGTTTATATCTTGAAATATTTTGTGAAACAATTCTTATAGACCACTTTCTCTGACGATAAGAGGAGAAAGGTCTGATTTTGTAATCCCTGGTTTTATGAGAATTTTATCTTTTTGTAATTATTCATTGAAGGGTATATCCCTCGTTGATATGCCCATATCTATCTCACATAAAAATCAAAGTTTAACAAACATGAAGGAGATCATTTTTCTACTAAAGATCCTTTTAAAGTAAAAGAGGATAATTCTAATCATAATATCAAACCATCTTCTTCTAGCATAAGTAAAGAGCTTCAAGATTATGATATTTATTATTCTGTTAATCCTTTAATAGATCTTGAACCAACTAATTGTTTTGAAATTTGTGATATGTTTTCCCAATTACCATTTTATGACCTAAATGATTTTATAGGAGAGCATATTTCATGAGATGATGATACTACATTAGAAGAAGAAGAAGATTCTCATTTGAAACCTTTCATATATATCTCTTTTGAAGAGAAAACCCCTCTTGAGGAATCTCGATCTAAAAATATTCTACAAAGAGATGAATTTCATGCACTTATTTCCTCTTCATATTTTTCTATGTACCATGATCTATTTGATAACAATGGCATTCAATCATATATTTCAGATTCTAATTTTCCATTGTTAAGTCTTAAAGAGGTACAAGTTAATTATGAAATAAATGAAGAAGACCAAGAATATTCTTATCCTTGTCATCAATCCATGTCTTCTTGTCATTCTTCTTTGTTAGAAATGAATAGTATTTCTAATGATTATTTTCAGAATTCTTCCCTTTATGATTCATCATACAATGAATAAACATTTTCTTTTTACAAGCATTTGCTTGATGGAGAAGATTCTTACCAGGATGTTAATGATACTAGTTCTATACTTATAACATCTCATATCTTTAACTCTTCTCAAGTAAATAACCAAAGGAAATTTGATCTCTTTGAGGATTTCCAATTTAATCAAACAATTTATGATGATTTTTACAATAATAAGTTGGAACAAATTGGATGTGATTTTGTTGATTTTATTCAAGAAAATGTTCCTAAGGAGATAATTGTTCAAGAAGAGGTCTTAGATTCTTCTAATACTGATGTTAATTCCCTTTCAAATAATCCTTTTAATTGCATAAATATTTCAAATTCTTTATGTCATTCTTTTGATTTTCATTGTACATACCATGATTGGGTTGCTGATTGGCTTGAGAAATCTTTCTTAGCAAGATTCCATCATTATCGTAAAAGTCTCTTTTCGTTATTTGTAAATAAAGATGGTAAGGTTCCATTCTCTTTATTTGTACATAAATTTCATCTTATTTTCTTTAATGCATTCTTTTTTCATTTTTATTTGCAAGCATTCATTTCATGCTTTCTGATTATTCACTTCTTCCTTTTAGCAGGATTCCATATGCTTTCATGGTTGGATTGGAAATTCGATTATACTTATTTTTTTTAAGAGTAGTGTAGAAGTAGGTGTAGAATAGATTAGTTTTATCATCTCTTTAATAATTTAGATTGCTCTTTTGGTTTTCTTCAATAAAATATCTGCGACAACAAGCCAATTGCAAGTTGGAAACGAAGCTTCTCCAGATGCATCCAGGGAAGTATTTTTATCCTCTTTCGCTTTGTATTATTCATGCTCTCATTTATTAATTTATTTGTTCAAGGCATTCATGTTAGATCTATGTTTTTAGTTTTAAACTATAACGAGTGTCGTGAAATGTTTTGAATTGATTATTTTTCAAGTTTTAAGAGCAGGAATATTTTGACAGGAGATAAAGTAATTAAAATTACAACATCTTCATTACTCATGAATTTTGATCTTTTTTGGATATCCACTTAAAAAAGGGAGGGTTTTACATTTTTTGTTGTTGCAAATTGGACGCAATTTAGTTTTGTTTCTTTTTGTACATAACGTTTAATAAAGGAGGCCTTATTGTCCTAAATGACTTTATGTGAAGCAACAAATGTTGATTGTAATTCTTCAACTAAAAGAGAATATTTTTTTTTAAAGTTTTATTATAATAAATTTAACTTAAAGATTCAACCCATTTTCATATATGAATTGATGTAATTACTCTCTTTACAATAACAAATTCCTTTGATTCTATAGACATGACAAACAAATCTCTCTTTTGTTCGCATGGGATAACTTCTTAAGGCTTATTTTTGCAATTATTTTACATTTTAATTTAGGCTTCTTTTTTTGGTAATAAAGAACTAATTAAATATGATATCTCATGAACTATTAAAATTTTTTTATTAATAACTAATTTTTATTTTAGTTAGTGATATAGTCATGAGATTTTGATATACTTCTAGTTCCACTTCTATAAATGTTTGAATTAATCATTCTTACATTTTTTTTTCTTGCTAGTTTGTTTTTAGTTTTTCACGATTTTCACTTTTAAAATAAAATAGCTTGTCACTCTTTTACAATATTTAACTCTTAACTATTAAGGAAACTTTTATAAATGTTTTCTGCTTGCTAGAAATCAAATGTTTTGATTAGTTAATTTTTTATTGTGAAAAATCAATAAGAGAATGTGATGATAATCTTATTTGAATATTTATGCCATTATCCTTAGAAATTTATCTTTAACTCAACATTAAAATATGAGTTTGAATTTAATTACTTTTAAGGGAATCAGTTTTGGGAAAGAAGTTTTAGAAATCTATAGATTCCTTACGCCATACTTTTTCTTAAGGAGTTTCTAAGTTTGCTTCCCCATTTACTAGGCTAACTCAAATTGAGATTAGCACATTACACATAGTTTGCAGATTTCTTTAAACTTGCTATTTGGGATATAAGCCATCAGGAAAAATAGGTTAAAAGACGTCCTTGTCGAGGCTCTGAATGTGTGCGGGCTGTAGTGGCTCCGTTTGTGGTTTTGGGATTTCAAATCATAAATATTATATTTATAAATCTTTAAGAATCCTTTTCCATCCCACACTCATACAGAGTTATTTGATGTTGCTTACCCATTAGTAAATTGATTCACATTAATTCTAATTACACAACACAAAATTCAAAATTCAACTTATTAAATCCTATATATAATTTTATTTTTAATCCTTCGTATATTATTTAATAATTATTACAAAGTGACAATTTTTATCATCAAACATGTATTCTAGAAATCTATTCACTAACAATTACATAATTATTAATATATAATTATTACAAAGTGATAATTTTTATTATTAAACATGTATTCTATAAAATTATTGAAATACATTTATATATATTTATGATGGTGATGATTACTGTCTACTCATTGTGACAAAATTTGATGTATCGGACTTTAAGAAGGACAATACTTGGTTTGCTTTAAAATCTTGTTCATTTTCTCAAAAAGCTTGCAAAAAGATATAGTTTTGGCAAGTTAGGAGGTTATAAAGGTTTGTATTGTACCAAATACCATGAAACTAAAATCTAATGTGGGTGTAAGCAAGGAACTCTAAGACAAAGTGATTTTCATCCTCAAAGCTCATAGAATCACACATATGATGAGCCCTTTCCACCCATGGAGTTTTAGAAATAGACCAATGCCCTGTTTCACTATGGACTTCATGAGAGTTCATGCTAATCTTGTCTATATTAATTTTCTTCCATGAGCTAGTTACTACTGAGAGATACTTCTAATCTTCCAAGTTATGATTAATAACCTCCTTATAATATCTTAATTTTCTCTTAACCGTTAAATTTTCCTCACACCAAAATTTCTCTTTCAACTTAGAAGTAATAATATTTTTGGCATTAAAATGTTCTGCAAAATATCGTTTTCATCAATGCCCTAATGGTTTAACCAAGCCATGGTATTTTTACACTAACATCTCTTGAGGAGTAGTTGGTTTTGATTTGAGTTTTAAAGCAATTTTAGGAAGTCTATCATTTCCAATGTTATTTATCTTATGCTTATACAACATGTACCTAATCATAAAAATTCCCTTGATGGGGAAAAGACCCACTTCTATGAGGAGAATAGGATAACGCGTATTGCTTTTAGTTTTGAGGTTATAAGTTATAAATTGCTTCTGTATTTTCTCAATCTTCATCCAAGATTCTCTAGAAATGTTGAACCCCCATACTTCACAACCATACAAGATAACAGGGATGATAAGAGTTTCAAAGAGGAACTTTTTTTTATCCCAGATGACTAGATTAGCTGATTTACAGTTATTTTCAAGTCCAAAATAAGCTTTCCACCCTCCATTAAATCCTTTTCTCAATGCTATAGTTCCAATTGAGCTTGTGATGAATATCAATTCCGAGATACGTGTAAGAAGTCACTTCCTCTAGATTTCCAGGATCATAAATAAAATTTTAATAGGTTTCTTTGTTTTCTTTTATAATCATGATTTTTGTCTTGTGAGTCTTAACATTCATACCCATGTTAGAGAAAAAATATTTAAGAATTCTTAATTTCTTATTGAGATCAGAAGGACACCTTGCCATAAGAACAATATCATAGGCGTAAAGTAGGAGGATGATAATTATCCCAACTAACATTGTACCGGCTTAACCTGCTTCTTCTAAACACTTTTCTAGCTTATCAATGTAAATGCCAAAACAGGTAGGGGGAGGGGGAAACCTTGATTAACGCCAATATTACAATTTATATCCGTTGTCCATCCCCCATTATTCTTGAACTTGGAATGACATTTCCATGACAACTCTCAACTCAAAAGGAACCTTAAGCTCCTCTAGTCGATTCCACTTGTTATTTCTAGGCACTATAATAAAAGTTTTTCTAAAAATCCACAAAGTAACAAAAGACATCAGACTTATTATTACGACATTCATTTGAATTAATCCTAAGCATAGTTGAATGATTCCTTCTAAAACCTGTTTGGCCTTTAGCATGCTTACCTTCCATTTCTAGCCATTCGTTGATCTTCATTTCTAAGATA
>LPNX010583970.1:67683-114631 GCA_001517045.1 Pseudotsuga menziesii | reverse complement strand
GTAAATAGTTGGAGTTAGTCGAGAAAATATACTCTACAGTTTCGTTGAACTGCTCTGTGAGATAGAGACAGGTTATTACAAACGAAAAAAAAAAACACTCAACCACTGTGTTATACAGTGTAGATGTAGGGCTCGAGCTTCTATAATCTCCAATCAGAAAGTTAGTGATTTTTTCTCTCCATTCCATAGCCATGAATTGCATTGGAGTTTCAAGATCTGTAATCGCTTATAAGAGTTGGATGATCAGAATCTAACTACTAACAACCAAGCATGCAGGCTCTGGTGTAGTATTTAGTCTCATATATCTGTTATCAGAGTTGGATCATCAGAGTCCAACTACTTACCATAGACGTGTCACTCAAATAATTTTTTACTCGGAAGTATTGTTTTAATGTCATGAAAAAATAATTTTAAAAAATCCAGGTTTTAACAGTACAGTTAGAAAATTAGAAATCAATATTTTAAATTAAAAAAAAACATATAATATATTATATGATACCTTCCTTTCTAATTCAGATGTGGCCAGAACATTGGGTGGGTGGGTTTGTATATATAAACATAAGTTTCAGTATTACATAGTGATTAAGTAGTTTACATTAGACATAGTGACTAAGTAGTTTACATTAGATAAAGAAATAGTCCAAACATTTAGAGTATGGTTAGGTGGTAATGTTAATAGCAAAACCAAAATAGATTAAAAAGGTAAAGATATAAAATTATTAAATGGAAGAATTTTATAATTTATTAGTTTGATAATATTTAGATTAAAATTATTAAAGGTATAAAATTAATAAAAAGAAGAATATTATATTTATTAGTTTGATAGTATTATTATAAGTTTAGAGGAAAAAATAGTTTAAACATTTATAGTACTATTACGTGGAAATGCAAATAACTAATCCAGATATAAGATAGATTTATTTATTTTATTATTTTTTAAACAATAAATCCAAAATAGGTTAGATATAGGTTAGATTTTTTAAAAATTAATTATAAGTAATTTTTTTTTAAAAATTTTGTTGGATATCTAATTCAAAAGATGATTATCATTATTAAATGATTATTTTTAACATTGTTTTATTAAAATTAAATAAATAAATTTAAAATCAACAATAATTATCTTAAACATATTAATAATTGATAAAATTTAAATGAATAATAATTATTTTAATCGTATCATTATAAAACACATATTTTTAACATCTTATACATTATCCAATAGAAAGTTAGTGCTTTAAAAACTATTACATCCTAATTATTCCTACATTGTTTTATTAAAATTAAATTAATAAATTTAAAATCAACTATAATTATCTTAAACATATCAATAATTGATCAAATTTAAAATAATAATAATTATTTTAATTATATCATTATAAAACACATATTTTTAACATAGTATAACATAGTATACACTATCAATAGAAAGTTAATGTAGAAAATCATCCTTTAAAAAATGATTACATCATAATTATTTTAACATTGTTTTATTAAAATTAAATAAATAAATTTAAAATCAATTATAATTATCTTAATAAAATTTAAAATAATAATAATTATTTTAATTATAAAACACATATTTTTAACATATTATACACTATCCAATAGAAAGTTAGTGTAGAAAATGATCCTTTAAAAATGATTACATCATAATTATTCTAACATTGTTTTATTCAAACTCAAATTCAAATTAATAAATTTAAACTCATCATTAAGTTATCTTAATCGTATTAATATAAAACACATTTTCACCTCTTACTCTTACTCTTACTCTTTATCAATATTTCTTTTCTTAAAAAAGTCATAAATATAATTAAAATTACATTGGTTATATGTTTATATATTTTAAACATAAAACAAGTTTTAGTTTTTACCAATAAATATGTAATTAAAATAAAATTATATTTTAAAAAATGTAACTAAAAGAAAATTACATTATTTAAATAATGTAATTAATACAAAAATAGTTTTAATCTAAAACTATTTTTTTATTAATACAACTACAAGTAAAATGGCCTAAATGTAAATAGGCACAACAAACCACTTAGTTAAGATGATTGGCCTTAAATAAAAGCTAAACATTAAACTAATTACCAAATTATCCATTTAGGATAACTAAAACCATTTATGATAACTTAAACATTAAACTAATTAACAGAAACAGAAAGAAAATAATATTTAATAAACAAAAATACAAAAACTTATATGAAAAGAAACAAAAATAAAAAAAACTCATGTCTCTTAACTGAAGCTTATTTAAATCTTAACTCATGTCTCTTAACCACGATCATAAAATGAATCCTGATTGTAAAGTTTAAGTAATCTCCCAAGTTGCTGAGCTGAAAGGTACGGTTATATAATGATACGGTTATATACTGATACGGTTATATACTGATAAGGTACGGTTATATAATTTTGTATATGGCCACTTTAGCTATTCTAATCAATCTTTTAAACTGCATTTAGGAGTAGGTATTCAAACAAATAATCTATGTTTTGTGGATAGCCGATCCTGGCGCATCAACTCCATCAACTCCAGCTGCAGAAGAAAACTCCCAACTTTTGCCGATGGTTTCACATGGTCTGCGTCAGGTTGCATACCAAATTTGTAATTTGGAAGTTTGAATCATAATTTTATTATTTTCATATTAAAATTTTATTGGATAAATGTGTTAAAAATATTGAATGAAACCAATTGTTTAAAAGTATTCAATTAAATAAAACTATAATGCCCAAAATAAGAGAGAACAAAACGTCCTACATCATATAGTATTTCCCTTATCCAAAATAGATTAGACTATAATATATTATTATATAATTTGAGGCTTAAGACAAATAATTTAAAGAATTGTAAATACTAACCCTATTCTGACAAGTCCAAAATGAAAAAACAAAATATCCTACATCATATAAGTTTCTCTTAGTAATATACCTTTTTAAGTAACACAATATTCGAATACTTTTAATCAAGAAAAATAATAATGACAGTATATACAATTATTGACTTTGTAAATAACTTTAATATAGTATTAAAGAAAAATAATATAGTTGGAAAGTTGAGTAATATTGAGAAGGGGTGAATCACTCTTTTTATGTCTTTAATTTTTATCATTTTATTTAAAATAAAAACAACAATAAATATTGAACACATAATTTTATCGTGAAAACCTAATAACAAAAAGCCACAAACACTTTCTATTCCTTCAAAATTATATTTACAAATATTTTGCAAGCATCAACTTGTTGGATGTTACAACACTCAAGATTTTCAGCTGCAACTGAAGAATGCACTGACACCCTTATTACCAGCAACGACTGGAAGGAAGCTACGACTTCCTGCATGCTTTTGTTGCATTTCCTTGCGCCTCCCTACCACCCTTAGATGATTATGCGTTTCTCTATTTTCTACACTTTATGATTTTCAATCTGTGTGTACAGAGACACTTATTTGGAAGGCTAAATCCTTGTTTATACACCTTCAATTGTGCCTCTTTGTCTAATAGTCACAACTCTTCATCACGACCCTTTACAAAGAGAACTAATTTAGAATTACCTTGTCTGTTTAAACTTGCAAGTTTTAACAATATGATTATGAAATATTTCGACTTCACAATCCCAACTTAGACACGTCAACTTCTGAACCTTTTATCTGTTGATTTATAGTATGTCGATATTTTCAATTTTGAATCTGACCGATCGATTTTGATGTCGAGAATCAAATTCAAATATACACTGCATATTCTAGCGTTTCTCACTCCATCGTTTCGACTTTGTCAATTCCGATGTCGAACTGAACTTTGTCGATTCTAACTTATCGATTCTGATGTTGAACTAGACTCCATCGATTTCAATTTTGTTGATTATAGTGTCAAACTGTGATTTAGACTTGCTGATTCAATTCCGAACTAGACTCTGTCGACTCTAACTTTCAGACTTCGACTGACAATGGTCGATAAGAGGTCGACTTCGACTGACAATGGTCGACAAGAGGTCGACTTCAACTTGGCAATGATCGACAAGCGGTCAACTTCGATTGAAAATGGTTGACAATAGGTTGACTAGGTCAAATTTGACTGATAGAAACTCGATCATAATTCAATAAGTCAATACCAACCTTCGACATCTTTGACTAAACATGGTGACAATCGAATTGATATCTTTTTCCTTTGTTATTAATGAACTTGTTTGACATCAATGACAATCATACTCAACAATCTCCCCCTTTGCCATTGATGAAAACCATTCTCTAAATTTCTCCCCCTTTGACATTAATGACAAAGGATCTCAAAACTCCCCGTGTTGACTATATCCACCTTTTGTGACACGCTACAATTTCCAGTTTATCCTAAGGAAAAGAGATAAGCCCCAGCTTCTGTTTGAGATAGAAAAAGGACCCTCGAGATAGTGGTTTAGTAAAGATGTCTGCAATTTGTTCCTTTGTATCAACATACTCCAATTTGACAACATTTTGTGACACTTGTTCTCTTAAAAAGTGATATTTTATTGGAATGTGCTTGGTCTTGGAATGCATGATTGGATTTTTTGATAGGTTTATAGCACTTGTGTTGTCACAATGTATCATAATTGGGTCCTCATATTTCACAAGTATATATTCTAACGTTTTTTTCATCCAGATGACTTAAGTACAACATGGTGCCACAGCAATATACTCGGCTTCTACAGTCGAGAGCGAAACAGAGGACTGCTTTTTGCTTAGCCATGATACGAAGCAATTTCCCAAGTAAAATGATGCTCCATTGGTGCTCTTTCTAGAATCAACACTTCCTTCTCAATATGCATCAATAAATGCCTTCATAGTGAATTCCTTTCCTTTTGGATACCATAAACCATACTCCATAGTTCCTTTCAAATGTCTGAGGATTATTTTTACTGTTTCCACATGTGTTTCTTTGGGGGTAGATTGGAATATGGCGACCAAGCCTACAGACTGCCTCACATTTGGTCTTGTAGCTATTACATATAGAAAACTACCAATCAGTGACCTATACATGGTATGATATACTTCCAAAGACTCCTCATCCTTTTTAAATTTACAACCCATGACCATAGGAGTACTAAATGGTTTTGAATCTCCCATTTTAAACTTTCTCAACATATCTTTGATATATTTGGTTTGAGAGATGAATATCCCTTTCTCTAATTCAGAGACTTGTAAGCCAATAAAGAATGTTAGTTCACTCAACATTGACATTTCAAACTCCTTCATTTTTGAAGCAAACTTAACACTCAATTCACGTGTAGATCACTTCCAAATATGGTATCATCAATGTAGACAACAACAATGATCATTTTTTTATTTTCAAAATTTATGTAGAGATTACTGTTAGTGGCCCCTCTTTTATATCCTTGTTGCTTCAAGAATTTTCCCAGTCTTGAGAACCATGCTCTTGGAGCTTGTTTGAGGCCATAGAGTGCCGTTTTTAGTTTGCAAAAATAATCTCTATTTTCTGATAATAGAAAACCTTCAGGTTGTTCAACATAGACTTCTTCTTCAAGTTCTCCATTAAGGAACGTAGATTTTACATCCATTTGGTACACTTTGAAGTTTTTAGAGCATGCAAATGCTAAAAACATTCTAATGGCTTCAAGTCTTGCCACATGTACAAAAGTTTCTTCAAATTCAATACCTTCTATTTAAGCATATCCCTTGCATACTATTATGGCTTTGTTTCTTATGACTTGACCATCCTCATTAAACTTGTTTTTGAAGATCCATTTGGTCCCAATAACGTTCATGCCTTTTGGTCTTGGGACAAGTTCCCGAGTTTTGTTTTTCTCTATTTGATCCAACTCATCATTCGTGGCATTGATCCAATGATGATTTTTGATAGCCTTTGCAAAATTTTTTGGATCAACCAACGATATTAATGCTTTTTGTTGAAACATTAGTCTTCTTCTTGTACTAACTCCTGCATCTTTGTCACCTATGATTAGATTTTCAAGATGATTATTCTGAATTATTCTAGATGGAGTATTTGTATGAGATCTAGGAGAGTCTTCATCTTCACTTTATTTCTTGTGTTCTAAGTCCTCCTGATTTTAAGAATCTTCATCTTCCTCTTCTTCTTTTATAGACTCCTTCTTTTGAGAATATTTATCTTTCTCTTCCTTTAAAAAGTCCTCCTTTTGAGAATCTTCATATTTCTCTTCATCATCAGTTTCTTCATCATCCTCATTTTCTTGAGCTTTAATTTTTCTTGGTTTGATGTCATCAAGAATTATACTTGCGCTTTATATGATCTTGTGTGATCTTAGATTGTAACTTCTGTATGCCTTTTTGGTAGATGAATAACCAATAAATATGTGTTTATATGTTATGGAGTCAAATTTACCAAGATTGTCATCATCTCTCTTTATGTAGCACTTACTTCCAAAAACTCTAAAGTACTTGAGTGACTCTACTGGTCTACCAAACCATAGCTCATAATGTGTTTTGTCATTATTTACTCTGAGTTGTCCTTTGTTCTGTGTATAAACAATTGTGTATATTGCTTCTCTCTAATAGCCATCTGGAAGTTTAGCTTCATTAAGCATGGTTCTAGCTGTTTCTTGAACTGTCTTGTTCTTTCTCTCAACTAATCCATTTTGCTGACGAGTTTTTGGTTCTGAAAATTGCCTTTTGATAGCATGAGTTTCACAATACTCATTGAATTCATTTGCGATAAACTCTCCACCAGTATTTGACCTTAGAAATCTAATTTTGAGACTTGTTTCATTTTCAACTAGTGCTTTAATGGCTTTAAACTTCATAAAGGATTATGATTTTTCTTTGAGAAATTCCACCCAAGTCATCCTTTTATGATCATAAATGAATAACGTGAAGTAACGCTCACCTTACATGCTTTTAGTCCTTGTAGGACCACAGACACCAGTGTGAATTATTTCTAATGGTTGTGATGTTGTATGATCTTTGATCTTGAAACTTGCTTTTGTTTGTTTTCCATGAAGACAATGTCTACAAACATAGTTATGAGGTTTTATGATCTTTGGTAAGTTTCTTACATCTCCCTTCTTACTTATTTTTACAAGATTGTCAACGTTTAAGTGCCCCATCCTTCTATGCCACAACATACTTTCATCAATTTGACTCATGTAACTTTGTTTTTCATTTTCTAAGACATATACATTGCTTGAAGTTCTCACAACAATCCCTATAATATTTCCTGAATTTTTCTTTCTGATTTCATACTTCTTGGAGTCAAATATGAAAATGTGCCCTTGATCACAAGTTTGACTCACACTTAGGAGATTAGGTTTTAAGTTTTCTACTAACAAAACATTTTTTGCTTTAACCTTATTTCCAAGAGCCACTGTACCTTTCCCAATTATTTTAGACGATAGATTATTCCCAAAAGTAACGTTTCCCTTTTGATCTCATTTTAGTCTGATGAACTTGCTTGGGTATCCTATCACGTGCTTTGAACATCCCCTGTCCATATGCCATAGATTTTTCTTGTATGTGGAGCATAGAGATATTGAACATTTTTCTTTCACATCTTCTATTCTTTTCCAAGCCTTTCTTTTCTCCTTGTCTCTATTTGTGGCCCCTTTTTCAATAGGAGTCAATGTTTTACAATTTCCAGCTATATGCCCCAAGTTACCATAGTTGTAACATTATTTGTCATACACATGTGTAAAGGAATTCTGATGTATGCCTTTTGGAGGATCACCAGAATTGTCTTCCTTGTAGGGATATTTTTGATTATGTTTTTAGTTCATCCTACAATCAAATGCTTTATGCCAAAATTTTTTACAGACACAACAATTACCTAAAAAGAGAAGCATATTTATGTTTGTCATTAGTCTTCTTGGCATTTTATTTGTCCTCCTTTCATTTTGAAAAGAATCGGATTTTTTACTATATCCCTTTTCAACTGAGTCTTTGAGTACATAAGCATAACTATTTTTGTTTCCATCTTGTATTGTGGGAGAGGATTTTTTTGACTTCATTCCCTTGTCGTAACCCAATCTAGTTTTATTACTAGATGAACTTTGGAAACTTAGGATGCCATCTAGAGTTTTTGAGCTAAGTTACAAATTTTGATGGAAATGATTCTTCATAAATCTTCTTTCTACGTAAGAATAATTTATCCTTATATTTTTCTAATCCTAGCTCTATTTTCTTGAGCTACTATTCTAGATTGTTTTCAACCTTTTTAGCTTCTTGAAGCTAGTTTTTAAGTCAACACTAATTCTTTCTGTATCATTGTTCTTCTTTTCAACCTCTGTCACTTTGGTTTTTAATTGTTTGTACAACCTTTTATACTTCCTTAATTCTTCAAGAGCATTTATGATTTCTACTTCAAGGTCTACCACTCCTTTTGATTCGTTTTCACTGTTTTTGCTCTCTATTCCCATGAAGCTTCTTCATCACTAGAATCATTTAAGAAGCTATCATACAGGGAGTAAAATGTATTTTTTTTTCTTCCTATATTCCCATTTGTTCTTCTTGAAGTCCTCAGGGCACTCATCATTGTCTTCATGTTTGGGATAAGGAAATTTGGAAGCAAAGTGACCAATTCCCCCACAGTTGAAGCATTTTAAGGGTAATTTCCCTTTGTACTTACGTGTAGCGTTCTTAATGTTTTAACAAGAAGTGCTTCTTCATCATCAGAGTCTTTTGATAGAACCTTTGTTTTGAATTTCTTTGCTGCTTTAGATTCCTTGAAAGATGTGTATGTCTTTTGAGAGTTATCTTGTCAAATCCTCATCTCATAAGCTATGAGGATCCCATATAGTTCATTCATGGCAAGATTGTCAATATTTTCTCTATCTTCTAGGGTAGAAATCTTAGGATCTTAAATCATTGGAAGTGATCTTAGTGCTTTTTCAACTATTTCAATTTCTTCCACTTCTACTCCTAGCCCTTGAATTGCATTAACAATTTCGTCCATTCTCTCAAAGTATTCTGATATGAGTGCATCCACGGAGGTGGGTTACATTTTTTGGCAACGCGAATTCAAAAAAAATGGAAAAGCATATCTCAATCGAGCTTTTAATAAACCCTCGATCGAGGTCTTAATATCTCGATTGAGGGCTTATAAAGCACTCGATCGAGGTTCTATTAAATGCTCGATCGAGATTTTTGTTAACCCTCGGTCGATGGTGTGGAACCTCGATCGAGGGTTTAAAAAATCTCGATCGAGGGTTAAATTAGACCTCGACCGAGCATCTTTAATTTCCTATAAATAGGCAACATGCCCATCATTTAATTGGATATGGATATGAACTTCCTTTGATGGATATTAGTCGCAGAGTAATTGGGTTATAGATGTGATTAATCACATCTATGACTCCAATCAATCACATCTATAATTCCAATTACTCTACAACTAATATCTATACATAAAATCTAGGGGAAGTGACAGTAGTAATGCGTTTACTTATTTTTTCTTCAAGGTATGTACTATTACCCTCAAGTATCATTCTTATAGTCGAAATTATGTTTTATTAAATTTTATTATCATATAATTCTATGTTTGATTTTAATTATATTTGGGTGTTCATATTCGTGTGCACACTCAAATATGTTTTTAGTTAAATTTTTGAAAAACTCGATTAAGCTACTAGCTCAATCGAGCTTTTCTCCAAATCGTTCGATCAATGGTTTTAGAGACCTTGATCGAACTCATAGCTTGATCTTGACATTGTATTTTCATATGCATCATGTAAAGTTTCATTTAACGAAGTCTTCCAAAAGATGCATGGACACCTTGTATTTTGAATCCCCATTTGAATTCACGTCATTGAACATTTTCAATTCTTGTCGAAATGAGAATTAGTATCATGTTTAGTTTCCATAATTTTTGTTTTTCGGATCCCACAGTTGCCATAACACATTTTCTTTTATTTATTTTCCTCCACTCTTAGCATTATGAAACACCAAAACAATTAGTCACGTGTTATTGATGTAAATTCTAATGTCATTCAATAATTTATTAGCAAGATTAATTGCAAATGTGTGACACAATAACAATTTTGAAAAGTAAACAATGGAAATTGATATAACCCAAGGAGATGAGGTCATATTTTTTTTTCATGCTCACATTTTCATCTCTCTAAAGGTACTAAAAATAATTTTCTCCCTTGTATATAATTTTCAATTTTAAAAAAATACAATTATGTGATAAGACTCTGAATTTAACACTAATTTTTATCTTAATAGTCCTATTCTATTCCACCCTGGGCTCTCGGATTTAAATATCGGACCCGAGGATATATATCATAGGTATCGTAGCATAGTCCTAAGAATCCAGGTTGAATGGATACATCTCACCTAAGTTCAACTCATCAATTGAATGGCATGCATTATTGCTCTCCTTGGTTCAATGCAAAAAGAATACTATGGCAATGATGCATGCAATTTAGTTGATGAGCTGAACTTAGCCAAATTGTGTCCACTTCACCTGGATTCTCAAGACTATGATCTGATACCTACGATATAGATCCCCGGGAAAGATATTTAAAGCTTAGAGCCCAAGACAGAATAGATCTGGACGATTAAGATAAAACTTAGAGTCTTCAAAGTCATATCACTTACTTGTATTTTTGTAAAATTAAAAATTATATATGAAGGAACAAAGTATTTTTAGTATTTAAAACCTTTCACTACATTTCTGTAACTCTAATTCTAATCTTCAATTCCTGCCCCCCCACAACTGCTCCATTCCAGCCTTGTTTTGTGTTTTGAATTAGTTTAATGAACATTAAAAAGCTTTTAACAATCCATTTCTCAAACCCTTGGCCCCATGGCGGTTTGTACCAAGGAGTTTTGGTTTCCACATAAAATGACGAAAGGTCTATTAGTAGAATAAGCTCACAATGTCATGATTGTTTTTTTGTTTAAATTTCTAAGATATTTATTATTTGCAGAGTTGTTGAATCAAATGATGTTGAAATTCCTTATGTCCATTTTCTTAGTTGGATCCTAGAAGCCCATTTCTAAAATTTCCTACATGGGCATAATCTTCTAGATAGGGTAGTCATGGTGGTGAGCGTGCATATAAAACCTTGGTAGTCATGTACAAAAGCTTTTTTTTTTTCTGAATATTTAACATAACCTTGATCGAGGGTTTCTAAAAACCTCGATCGAGGGTTTATTAAACCCTCGATCAAGGTTTTGTTAAGACCTCGATCGAGGTATTTGAATACCTTGATTGAGCTACAAAGCTTGATTGAGGGCTGAAAAAACAAAGAATTAGCCCTCTTACAGGAAAATCAATGTTTCTCTGTTTCTTCTAGGGGTGTAAACACTGCCATTCATGGCACACAACTGAGGGGAGTTCATATCGATAGATTCATCACTGAATCCTCTATCCATTGAGGTATCATGCATGCGTTTTGGAATTCATATGGGATTTTTTTTAATTACTTCTAAAACTTACACTTAGAAAACCTGACAACAACTTCGAAGCAGCTCAAAGAAAAATCCGTAGGGTAAAAAATACACATTGAAAAATTTCTAAAAAATACACAGCCCACACATCGACGCGTCGTCTTCAAAAGGGTATTTGGTTTTTCAATTTTTGAAAACAGTGAAAAAAAGCTGGGATAGACACATGTATAAAATGATGTTGAAATCAGATGTGGTCACTTTCAAAAAATAATAAATAATTGTATATTGTGAAATAAATTAACAAAAAAAATATGCAGACCACACTGCATTTTGTGTAGATCATGTTCATATATATATATATTAAATTATTAATGTAAGATTGAATTATTAGGGATGGAAATGAGCCACTTATTAACTTCTTCAAATTTTAAAGGTCACACAGTTCATTAAATGCAAAATTTTACACATAAATGACATCGGAATATTTAAAAAAAAATATCATTGGGAAGGAAACATAATATTCTACAATTTGTTTTTTTACTACAAGTCAAAATTCACATGGCATATATGCGTTTCGAGGGCATCTATCTAGCACATCAGTAAAAAATCAGGTTTTCATCGCCAAATTTGGCCAAAAAGTGTTACCCACATTCATGGAATCACCCATATGTTCTATTCTTCCTTCATTATTTTAGACTTTCAAATTGATGTTTAAATGTCTAGAGTTTGGCCCTTTTTACCTTGGTATGTCCTTCATAGATGGTATGCAACTTATTCCAAATATCCTTCACTGTATTGCAATGCATTACTTTGGCAAAAACTGTTCTTTTGATCCAACCAATATTTCATTAACAACTTTCGCATTGCACCCAAATTGTTTTATTCCTTTAAGATCCGTGGGGGAAGATTTTGGATATGTATACCCTCTTTATACAGATAACCAAATTGCAAGTCCAATAGACATTAAATGACTTCTCATCCTAACACTCTAGAATGCATAATCCTCACCATTGAATAATGGAACCTTGGAGGTCATTTTTCCTTGTTGATCCATGGTGATAAACGATCTCTCTTCAGACGGTTAAACTTTAGTGAAGAGACCTAGTTTGATACTAATTGTTGGAAAGTCAAGTAATACTGAGAGGGGGGGATAGTGAATCAGTATTTAGATTTCTTTAAATTTTATCACCTTATTAAAAACACAAACAACAATAGAAACATAACATGTAATTTTATCATGGAAACCCAACAAGGAAAAACCAGAAACACTTTCTATTACTGCAAATTTATATTTACAAGTATTTTCATGCACCAACTTGTTGGATTCTACAACACCCAATATTTTCAGTAACAACTGAAGGATGCACCGACACCCTATTTACTAGCAACGACTGGAAGGAAGATACAAATTCCTACACGATTTTGTTGGCTGTCCTTATGCCTCCCTACCACCCTTAGATGATTATGCATTTCTTTGTTTTTTGCAATCTTTATGATTTTTCAATCTGTGTGTATAGAGACACTTATTTAAAAGGCTAAATCCTTTTTTACATACCTTCAATTGTGCCTCTTTGTCTAACAGTCACAGTGCAGTCACAACTCTTCACCGTGACCGTTTACAAATATAACTAATTTAGAATTACCTTGTCTGTTTAAACTTGCGAGTTTTAACAGTATGATTATGAAATATTTTGACTTCACAATCCCAACTTAGATAGGTCAAATTCCGAACCTTTTATCCTTTTATTTACAATATGTCAATATTTTCAATTATGAATGTGGCTGATTGATTCCGATTTCGAGAATCAACCTCAAATATACACTGTGTATTCCAACTTTTTTGACTCTGTTGTTTCGACTTCTACTTTGTCAATTTTGATGTCAAACTGAACTCCATTGATTCTGACTTATCAATTCTAATGTCGAACTAGACTCCATTGATCTCAACTTTGATGAGTATGATGTCGAACTATGATTCTAACTTGCTTATTCAATGCCGAACTAGAATTTGTCGACTCCGACTTTCTGACTCTGACTACTCTGACTTGTTTGCGACTCAAATCGCAATGGTTGATAAAAAATCGACTTCAACTGATAATGGTTGACAGGCGGTTGACTTCGACTGGCAATGATCAATAAGCGGTCAACTTAAACTGAAAATGATCGATTAGGTCGACTTCGATTGATAGAGACTCGACCATAATACAATAAGCCTATACCAACCTTCAACATCTTCGACTAAATATGGTGATGAACGAATTTCTATCCTTTTCCTTTGCTATTAATGAAATGCATTAACATCAATGACAATCATACTCAACAATAATATTATATAAAATTAAAGGTTTTACAAATAATTTTAATATACCATCTTAAAATAAAAATAAAAACATATTAAATTATAAACTTTAAATATTTTCATATATATATATATATATAAATATCTAACGTAGAACGTTGATTCCCCTCCCCTACTGGCTAGAGGAGCTATAGATAAACTTCCCCTCTTAGTCCATTACCGTTGGTGGCAACAACCCATACCATATTGCTCGCCTTTGACCAGGTGCAAATTAAAGCATTAGGGAGACTTCTCACTTCCCTAGTCTCGTTTCTTCAGACATGAGTTTCTGGGAAAGTACTTGAAAAATCCTCCTAGATCCCATTATGAGAATGCCAAACTACAATAGACCCCCCCTCCCCCCCACACATATATAAATGAACTCTAAGCACACCATCTCAAAATAAAGGAAAATAATAATCTATCTAATTATGAAATTTGAAGAAGTATAATAATATATTATCAATTATTGTGGATTTTTGGTTTCTTTCCATTGGTTAAGATCTTATCTTCCTCTTAACTAAGGAAACAAATTAACGACCCACGACCTAAAATCATTTCAAGGAAAAACTCGCTTCTTTGCATTTGATAAGAATACTTAGTAACTACATAAATGATAGTTATTTGTGTTCCGAAGTTTGATTATTGCATTAGAAAGGCTCATTCTACAACCCAATAGAGGGATATGTGTATCTCCTTCCATGCTCATCCTAGAGATGACATGTTTCCTTGATAAAAAATAATATATTATGAAAAATAATATATTTAAAACGACTTATAAATAAAACTACACAGAAAAAGGGCTTGCAGCTCGAAATATTTGATCACTTTGGATGCTCGATAAATCCTTTTAAGATGGATATATGTTGGTAAATATAATTTATAATTAGTTATAATAATAAAATAAATTTTAGATTGCAATTTTGCTTTTAAATATAATTTTTTAAAATTAAAAATATTCATAATTAGACAAATTAAATATAATCATTCTAATAATAATACAAACTTAAAAGTGAAATGAATGATATCTATTTGTTTATATTTCATTTTATATTATTTTTAGTTTGAGAAATAGATGGTGATAATGATGATGGTGATGGTGAATATGATGAAATATTTCATTTTATATTATTTTTAATTTGCAAAATTATTAATGATGATGATGATGGTGACGATGACGACGACGATGGTGATGATGATGATGACGACGACGACGACGACGACGATGGTGACGATGATGACGATGACGACGACGACGATGATGACGATGATGACGACGATGATGATGGTGATGAACTACCACTTAGACCAATTTTAGTCAATCCAACCTTAAGAAAAAAAGTAAGGAATTACTTGGTTTGCTTTAAAGTTTATTTGTGTGTTTAAAAAGCTTGGAGAGGAGTGTTACTAAATTAGTATAATTTTTGTTAGATAGAAGGTTGAGAAGATTCCTATTGGAACAAAATTTTTGAAATTGAGATCGTATGTGGGTGTAAGCAAAGAAATATAAGAAGAAGTTATTTTTGTCTCATCACTCATAGTCTCACAAAGATGATAGATCCTTTCATCCCAAGGAGTTTTGGGAAAGGTCCAGTGCTTTGTTTCACTATGCAGCTCATGATCGTTCATTCTTAATTTAGCTATGTCGATCTTCTTCTTTACACTAGAGTCAATGCCCACATCTTTAACCAAGACATGGCATCTTTATGCCAATCTCACTTGGTTTTGACTGTAATTTAAAGCAATTTTCAGAAGTCTTTGGTCTCCCAAATTATATTTTTTATTATTTTACATTAGGTACCTAGTCATAACTATGCTATCGATGGGGAAATACTCACTTCAATCATGATAATAGGATATGGCACATATTGCTTTTAATTTTAAGATTGCAAGCTATAAAACACTTCTGGATTTGCTTAATCCTTCTATAAGAATCTCGAGATAGGTTTCATTCACATACTTCACACCCATACATGAGAATGAGAGTGATAAGAGTTTCAAAGAGGATTTTTATTTATCCCACATCACAAGGTTTGCTAATTTACAATTGTTATCAAGACCAAAATAAGTGTTCCACCTTTCATTGATCCTTTTCTCGATGCTATAATTCTTGTTAATCTTGTTATGGATATCAATCCCATGATATTTGTAGGAAGTCACTTTTTCCAAGTTGAGCAAGTATTATCATACAAAAAGTGAGCGTAAGTGACCTTATTAGATTTTATCAACATAACTTTGGTTTTGTCATTATTTATAGTCATATCCATACAAGAGTAGAAATCCTTCAGAATTCTTAATTGCTTATCAAGACCAGATAAACATCTTACCAAAAGAAGAATATGATCAACATAACTAATAAGTATTATGACAATTCTTATCAACTTCGTGCTAGTAAAATATATCTCTATCAAGCAACCTTCTAATTTTTAATGTATATACTAAAAATAAGAGATGAACTCACAACTCTTATATATTTACATAAAACTTTATATATCTCTTTAAATTTGTAAATTTATATCAATAAAATAAATTTCTAAATAATGTAAGGAAACAAAAAAATATATGTAATCTTTTTTATTTAACATTTTCATTTTTGTTAAAGAGTTATGAATTACTCTATAGTAACATAGAGGACAAAGTTTTAGTGGAGCTTGAACCTGAAATCTTAAAAAAAAACAAATAATGATTTTCACTTATATATAATTATTATTATTATTTTTGCATTTTTACTCAATCACACGATCACTTTTATTTTGATAACATGAGAATTACTCAAATCTCATTTAATGGTTGGTTTTGTTTGAATTTTGTTAGTATATTTGAATTTATGATATGCTCATTATTATTAATTTATTTAGATACTATAAATATTAATTATTATTATATGTTTTTGGAAGATTTTTGTTTTATTTTTATTTTTAAAATAGAGATAACAAAAAGAATATGCATGAGACCATTGTGATTAGTCCTTTTTTAAGCAAGTTATATGAAATGATTTAGAAAAATAAATCAATATATGGTTAAAAATTTATATAAAAAGAGATAAAAGCCAATCATGGTTTTGGAGTTATCATTCAATTGTGGGTCATCTTGTTACACTTAGGACTATTGTCTAGAAATGCCATAATACTAAAACCAATATTCTATGTTTTTTTGTTGAATTTACAAAAGCATTTGACATAGTGCCTATAGTTAACTTTGGAATAGATTAGAAGACATAAAAGTCCATTTTATAAGTTGGTAACTATTACGATGAGATTGTGTGAGAATGTTATTGGCTAGTTTAGAAACTTTAAGGGTTGGTGAGAAGAAATTGATTGTAATATAATATAGTCAAGAAAGGTTGTCCCTTGTCCCCTAACCTTTTTGGTATATACATTGACAAGCTAAAGGGTTGTTTGGAAGATGCAGGCTATGTTGACACGATTTTAATGGCTAGTGTAGTTATCATCCTTTTCTTTCCACTAATGGTATTGTTGTTATGGAAATAAGTCCCTATGATATCGACAAGCAACTAAAATTTCTCAACGATTTTTTCTCTAGTAAATGTAAGGATGTTAACAGTAACAAATCAAGGTTATGATAATCAAATCCCAAAAGATCACTTATGATAATTTCACGATGACAACAATTTGGATTAATTGACTTCATACAAATATCTAGGAATAGATCTTTATCACAAGCTTAAGTGGAAGTATATAATTGAGAAAATGATTAATAGAGGGTGGAAAACTTATTATGAATAGGAAAATCATTGTAAATAAACATAAGTTTGGCTTTGGAATAAGAGAAGAAACACCCCTTTGAGACTGTCATCACTCCCATTATCTTATATGGATGTGAAGTTCGGGGTTGCAATATCTCTAGAGAATTGTGGAGAAGGATAGAGAAAATCTAAAAGAGATTTATAACATCTAATTATCTCAAAATTAAAATCAATACACCCTATCCTATCCTGCTCATAAAAGTGAGTCTTTATCCCATTGAGGGAATGACTATGACTAGGTACATAATGTATAAAAACATGATAAACGACACATCGAAGACAAGAGGTTTCATAAGAATTCTTCATACTCTATTCAAAACAACATGTATCTTAAGCAAAGTTGGAATAACGATGGCATGCCTTGGCTAAAAAAGATGACATGCCTTTGCTAAATCACTGGAGTTGAAGAAGAGGCCATTTTGAAAAATAGTGGTAGTATTAGAAGTATTGCATCTAAATTTATGGAGAAGTTGTGGTGTGATGAAGGATTAGTGGATAAGATAAAATAAAATATTATAAGGAGGTAATCAACCATAATGTAGAAGATTAAAAGTATCTCTCCTTGTTAACTAGCATAAAGGAAAAAATTACCATTGCTAAAATAAGAACAAACCCTCAAGTGCTCTATATAGTGAAACACTATGTTGTGCTAAAACTTCATGCAAGGATGGAACATTTTGTCATTTTTGTGATACTTTAAAGAGGGTTGAAGATGAAAATAAGGTTCTCATGCAAATATCCACAAGCAAAGTTTCATTAAATTTATTACCATATTGGCTTTCCTAACATTTAAACTTATCACAACTATAATGTCTAAGATTGTTTTTCTTAAATATTTTTGAACACATAAATAAATTCCAAAGAAAACCAATTGATTCTTTATCTTTTTCAAAGTCCTATTTATAAAATTTGGTCTTAATAAACATTAATAACCATCATCATTATCATGATTAAGTTGGTACATAAAAATGTTACACTAAGCAATATATTCTAAAGAGATTGTAGAATTTATCATTTTTCTTAAATTATATTTTTTCTTTATAATAATAATGAATTAAATATTTGTTTTATGTATATGGGATCCCATTGGTTATGGCTAGCCAGAATTGGCGTAAATGTTACGAGGACATAGGGTTAAGCTTTGATCCACTTGGCTTAAATGTTAGGAGGACACTAGGTTAAGTTTTGATCCACTTATGGGTGTGTGCAAGAAGTTGAGGGTCTCTTTTGGCATGTTAGATGCAATACAAAACTGAAAAAATAGACATCCATCAACTTGCATGGATATTTTGAGACACTTACACAATGAATCTTGCGATCAGTTAAAAACAAGAAATGTAGGAAATTGAATGACCTTTCCAAATATATAATTTTTTTCTATTGAAAATGTTGTTAACTATATAAAGTTAGATATTTTTTAACGGACACTTTTTATTTTTTGGGACAAATTATAAGGTATATGTTTTTGTGGGTGCAGCGTCTGAGTGTCTAAATGATGGAATAAACTTACGAAAACTGGTATACATATAGAGAACATATAGGACTAGAGCACGACTATTTTTCCAATAATAAAAATAATATTTTTAAATTTGTTTTCTATTATCTAAGAGATCAAACCTCAAAAATGGTACGTCAATTGTGGGTGCAGCGTTTGAATGGCTTAATGCAATTATTTGGAAGTGGGTTTTTAATAGCATGTAGAGGTTGGTTTTCTTTAGTGCACCATACAATTTTTTTTTAAATGGTTGAGAAACGAAAGAGATATGGACAAAACACTAATAGTGTGTTTTTTGAGTTGAGGAGTGATGACATAAGATAAATAAAAAAAAAATAAAAAAAATTATGTATTCTTGTTAAAATTTACATATTTAGAATCTGCAAAAAAAACCGTATCTATTTCTAAAATCTCATAAAAAATGGAGGTGTGCAGCATAATCAGACGAACCGTTAAACACGAGCATATTGGAAATTTGGATATAATGCTGAATTAGCCATGGTTAATCATACTCCAAGGCATAGGCATGTTGAATCCGAAGCAAAGTACAAAGCAGACACATAGGCATAGGAATTCCATGAAAGCATGGGTGGAGGCTTGGCCTTGTCATTTGGTGGGAATTTTTTTTTGAATTTAACAAATATGCGAGCGTGATTTAGTAAATCCAAACGCGCACGTGATTTATAAAATCCAAATGCGTTCGTGTTGTAGTTAACATCATTTTCATCATTATCATCAACACCATCATCATCATCGTCATCATCATCACCTTCATCATACCCTTCATCATCATCATCATCACCATCGCTCATCCTCATCATCACCATGATCATTGGTCATCGCTCATCCTCATCATCACCATGATCATTGGTCATCGATCATCATCACCATCCTCATCCTCATCATCACCATAATCATTGATCATCAATCATCATCACCATCCTCATCATCACCATGATCATTGATCATCGATCATCATCATCAACATCGCCATGATCACCATCACCATCGTCATCATCATCATCATATTCATCATCTTCATCATCATCATCACCATTAACATCATGAACATCATCAACACTAGCGTCGTCGTCGTCATCATCATCATCATCATCATCATCATCATCATCACCTTCATCATCATCATCAACATGATCATCATCATCACCATCAACATCATGAACATCATCATCACTGGTGTCGTCATCATCATCATCATCATCATCATCGACAACAACAACATCATCGTCATCATCCTCCTGATCATCGTCATCCTCATCATCATCATCACCTTCATCATCATCATCATCATCATCAATATCATCAACATCATCCTCATCATCATCGTCATCATCATTAACATCATCGTCATCATTATCATCATCATCATCATCACCATCATCATCACCATTGTCACCATCCTCATCCTCCTCATCGTCACCATCATAAACATCTTCATCATCACAAACATCTTCATCATCATCATCATCATCATCACCACCTACATCACCATCCTCATCCTCATCATCACCATGAAAATTGATCATCGACCATCATCATCAACATCGCCGTGATCATCATGTTCATCATCATCTCCATCATCATCATCATCATCTTCATCATCAACATCAACATCATCAACATCATCATCACGATCGTCATCATCAACATCAACATCATCATCGTCGTCGTCATCATCCTCATCATCATCGTCGTCATCACCATCATCATCATTAGCCTCGTCATTAGCATCACCTTCCTCATCATCATCATCATCGTCGTGAACATCATCGTCACCATCGTCATCATCATGATCAACATCATCATCACCATCGTCATCATCATCATCATCTTCATCCTCCTCCTCCTCCTCCTCCTTCTCATCATCATCATCAACATGATCATCATCATCACCATCAACATCATGAACATCATCATCACCATCGTTGTCATCATCATCAACATCAACATCATCATCATCATCATCATCATCCTCATCATCATCATCACCTTCATCATCATCATCATCACCATCCTCATCCTCATCATCACCATGATCATTGGTCATCGATCATCATCACCATCCTCATCCTCATCATCACCATGATCATTGGTCATCAATCATCATCACCATCCTCATCCTCATCATCACCATGATCATTGATCAACGATTATCATCATCACCATCCTCATCCTCATCATCACCATGATCATTGATCATCGATCATCATCACCATCCTCATCCTCATCATCAGCATCACTTTCCTCATCATCATCATCATCACCATGAACATCATTGTCACCATCTTCATCATCGTGATCAACATCATCATCACCATCGTCATCATCATCATCATCTTCATCATCATCATCCTCCTCCTCGTCATCATCATCAACATGATCCTCATCATCACCATCAACATCATGAACATCATCATCACCATCGTCGTCATCATCATCAACATCAACATCATCATCAACATCATCATCATCCTCATCATCATCATCACCTTCATCATCATCATCATCATCACCATCCTCATCCTCATCATCACCATGATCATTGGTCATCGATCATCATCACCATCCTCATCCTCATCATCACCATGATCATTAATCATCGATCATCATCACCATCTTCATCCTCATCATCACCATGATCATTGATCATCGATCATCATCACCATCTTCATCCTCATCATTAGCATCACCTTCCTCATCATCATCATCATCATCATGAACATCATCGTCACCATCGTCTCCATCATGATCAACATCATCATCACCATCATCATCATCATCATCATCTTCATCCTCCTCCTCCTCCTCATCATCATCATCAACATGATCATCATCATCACCATCAACATCATCAACATCATCATCACCATCATCATCATCATCATCATCTTCATCCTCCTCCTCCTCCTCATCATCATCATCAACATGATCATCATCATCACCATCAACATCATGAACATCATCATCACCATCGTTGTCATCATCATCGACATCAACATCATCATCATCATCATCATCATCATCATCATCATCATCATCACCTTCATCATCATCATCATCACCATCCTCATCCTCATCATCACCATGATCATTGATCATCGATCATCATCACCATCCTCATCCTCATTGTCACCATGATCATTGATCATCGATCATCATCACCATCCTCATCCTCATCATCACCATGATCATTGATCATCAATTATCATCACCATCCTCATCCTCATCATCGGCATCACCTTCCTCATCATCATCGTCACCATCGTCGTCATCATGATCAACATCATCATCACCATCGTCATCATCATCATCATCTTCATCATCCTCCTCCTCCTCCTCCTCCTCATCATCATCATCAACATGATCATCATCATCACCATCAACATCATGAACATCATCATCACCATCGTCGTCATCATCATCAACATCATCATCATCATCATCATCACCTTCATCATCATCATCATCACCATCCGCATCCTCATCATCACCATGATCATTGGTCATCGATCATCATCACCATCCGCATCCTCATCATCACCATGATCATTGATCATCGATCATCATCACCATCCTCATCCTCATCATCAACATCACCTTCCTCCTCCTCCTCCTCCTCATCATCAACATCACCTTCCTCCTCCTCCTCCTCCTCATCATCATCATGAACATCATCGTCACCATCATCGTCATCATGATCAACATCATCATCACCATCGCCATCATCATCATCCTCCTCCTCCTCCTCCTCCTCATCATCATCATCACCATCAACATCATGAACATCATCATCACCATCCTCATCATCATCATCAACATCAACATCATCATCATCATCATCATCATCCTCATCATCATCATCACCTTCATCATCATCATCATCATCATCCTCATCCTCATCATCACCATGATCATTGGTCATCGATCATCATCACCATCCTCATCCTCATCATCACCATGATCATTGATCATCGATCATCATCACCATCCTCATCCTCATCATCAGCATCACCTTCCTCCTCCTCCTCCTCATCATCATAAACATCATCGTCACCATCGTCGTCATCATGATCAACATCATCATCACCATCGTCATCATCATCATCATCTTCATCATCCTCCTCCTCCTCCTCCTCCTTATCATCATCACCATCAACATCATGAACATCATCATCACCATCGTCGTCATCATCATCAACATCAACATCATCATCATCACCATCACCATCCTCATCCTCATCATCACCATGATCATTGGTCATCGATCATCCTCATCATCACCATGATCATTGGTCATCGATCATCATCACCATCCTCATCCTCATCATCACCATGATCATTGATCATCGATCATCATCACCATCCTCATCCTCATCATCACCATGATCATTGATCATCGATCATCATCACCATCCTCATCCTCATCATCAGCATCGCCTTCCTCCTCCTCATCATCATCATCATGAACATCATCATCACCATCGTCGTCATCATGATCAACACCATCATCACCATCGTCATCATCATCATCATCTTGATCATCCTCCTTTTCCTCCTCCTCATCATCATCAACATGATCATCATCATCACCATCAACAGCATGAACATCATCATCACCATCGTCGTCATCATCATCAACATCAACATCATCATCATCATCATCATCATCATCCTCTTCATCATCATCATCCTCTTCATCATCATCATCATCACCATGATCATTGGTCATCCATCATCATCACCATCCTCATCCTCATCCTCATCATCACCATGATCATTGGTCATTGATCATCATCACCATCCTCATCCTTATCATCACCATGATCATTGATCATCTATCATCATCATCAACATTGCCATGATCATCATCACCATCGTCATCATCATCATCATCAACATTGTCATCAACATCATCAACATGATCATCATCATCACCATCAACATCATGAACATCATCATCACCAGTTTCGTCATCATCATCATCATCATCATCATCATCATCACCGTCGTTGTCATCATCACCATCATCAACATCCTCCTCCTCCTCCTCCTCCTCCTCATCATCATCATCATTGCCATCATCATCATTATCGTCACCATCCTCATCCTCCTCCTCATCATCATCATAAACATCTTCGTCATCATCATCATCATCACCATCATCACCATCCTCATCCTCCTCATCATCCTCCTCATCCTCATCCTCCTCCTCCTCATCATCATAAACATCTTCATCATCATCACCATCATCACCATCCTCATCCTCATCATCACCATGATTATTGATCATCGATCATCATCATCAAAAGAGGCATGATCATACATAATGTGCAGGATATAGTCATAACCATTATTTTGAATCAACCTTATAATATTCGGATACTTTTAGGTTTGATGTGTATCCCATGTATTCGTTAGATGAAAGACATCATGCCAAAAAATAATTTTATTTATGTAGACCACTGGTGCATCATTTAAGTGTGTCAACTTCGTGCATCCTTTAAACGTTTGTTAGGTTGTTATGTGGGTAAGGTGCTTTTGTATTTCACCAAGTTGGATCAGTTGCTTAGCTATGCTGGGTGCTTAAATGTGTATTAGACCTATGTTCCATATTTTTTAATACAATTTGACATTGTTAATATAACATTGTATATGCAATTGGATCATGGTTAAAAAAAATTAAAATGTATAGTTTTGTCATTACGTAATTTAGTGTAATTGTGCATTGTTCTTAAATTTATAATTGATATCTCCATACAATCGTAAAATCTATTAAAAATTGGGAACATTACACATAGAAACATTCTTCGCCACACATGTATAATCACACTTAAAAGACTGAACCATGAATATCTCAAGAGCCTTGATATGAAATATTTCTTATATCATGAAAGTTATAATACAAAAATAGAAGGCCTATCTATGGCCTGTCAATGTACATGTATCAAAAACATATTTGATGTACATGTGCAAAAAAAAGTACATCTGTCCTGGACCGCACCCCTATACTCTAACTCTGGATTGTACATAAAAATACATATTTGTCCTGGACTAACACATCAAAATTCTAACTTTCTCTTGTTTTTCCCGGACCCTGATGCTCTTCTGCTCTGTCTACAACCACTGTGCATCTCTGGCGACGGCAAATCAATGACAATATTTCTTAATCAAGTAACTGAACTAGTATTGTCCATCAATAACAAAGTTTGAAAATTTAAAATATGACTCAATTGTAAATAAAACAAAGACTCACTGCATCCATCGGGGGTATGGGTACCTGTGGTGTTGAGGGTGTAGGTGCCTCTGCTGTCCTCCACCTTGCAACAAGCCTCTCTGCCATGCATCTTTGTGAATAAAAAAAAAATGTCAATTATCTTAAGAATTATCAACATGTACGTGAATGAGAAAGTACTAATCAATTATGTAAAAAATGAACATCTCACCGAAAAAACAATTTCTAGGGGATTAGGCTGGTACTCTTCACTAGTAAGAGGAGCCGTAGGTTGAACATCAACCTCAGTTGCGTGCACTAATGGACCAGGGTGTGGCTACATTCACCAAATGATTAAATAGTTAGACATCGTGCATGTCCAGAAACAATACAAATGAAATGTACAATTACAAATATTCAAGTAGATGTACCTCACTGTGACTTATCCCTATTGTAGATGCAGCATTGACAGCGGCATCAACAATCCCACTAAGGTCTGGCATGGATGACTCTACATCCTGATGCTGTAAACATGCGAAAATAACATTAAGAAAAACCACTTGTGAAGTGAATTCATAGCTAACCAACAACTGCCATTGGAAGTGTGTACATTACCGTGGGATGAGTAGGTTGATCCTCATGCACACCCGCTCTGTTCAAGGAAGAGGGACCTCATCTGGTGTAAACAACCCCCTTATCTATGTTTGGACTACGAGGAGATCCAAACCGAAGATGTAGTGCAGGGATCTGCGATGACGTCTGCATTCAAAAAGTGTTACCATAGTTAGACATGGATTTGAATGGATGGAATAATATGCATTGAAAAAATAATATGTTGTAATATACTTACCCCTTCTTGGGACATATCTCCACCATGGGAGTGACCGCTTCCATCAATTTCTTGCCCCTCTTCAGATGCCTCTAGCATCTGCAAGTTTAAAAATTATATTTACATTAGTGATCTATAAAGGAGTGTACAGTAAGAAATTTAAATAATTCGAACAAGATTCAATCATAACCCATGTACTTACATTCTTCAAGTAGTCATAAATTCCACCTTGGACTATGTTGTTGATATCAATGTCTCCAGCATCACATTCTAAGTGGGGTTCCTGCAACTTCAAAAATTGTAAATATTAGACATTTTAATAAATTAATCAAGACTAACACATGCATTAACAAAATTATATGTAATAACAAAATGACAAGTGTTAAATATTACCTCAATTGTGGTTCTTTGGGCCTCGGGTACAACCACACCGCGTGCAGTACCACCCCTGTGAGAGGTATCAATATCCTGCAAGAGTAAATATTGCATATATATTACGAATCTTTTAATATGTTAGATATAGTATGGAACAATTAAAAATTGAACAATAACAGAGTTTTAAA
Source organism: Pseudotsuga menziesii (assembly GCA_001517045.1). Classification (NCBI taxonomy): domain Eukaryota; kingdom Viridiplantae; phylum Streptophyta; class Pinopsida; order Pinales; family Pinaceae; genus Pseudotsuga; species Pseudotsuga menziesii. The sequence goes on along the minus strand of LPNX010583970.1, from coordinate 88,052 downwards.
ACAATGTCCTTACCTGACCACTAGTCATCGTAGTGGTACCATGTCTTGGTCCAGGACCATAACAGGGTCCCCCACACAATGTGCAGATGTGTGGCTCGCTCTGAGGCACATGGGATGTCGGTCTATCCCCACCAATAGATGTCCCTCCACCACCAGAAGCCGGTGGTTTTACACTAGAAGAAGAAGAGGGCGCTCTCTAGTCAATAGTGGTCGTGTGTCGAGAGACCATCTCAGCTAGAGTAAAAAATGCCTCCTGTGTCTGGGAAACCATGTCACGTGCAGGAGGGATGTCTGCCCTCGGTAGCTGGGCACGGGGTGCAGGTATCTGTGGATTGGCATCTCTATGCCTAGAATGGGGTCGGTGTTGGGGAATCCCCCTACCAACTCCTTGGAAGCCCAACATGTCAAAATAGTTGACATGTTTCCCCATCACAAACTCTGCATACAATTTTCGGAGGAAGTACATCGGTACTTCCCTATTGTTGTGAGGGGGAATGTCAAAAACCATGTACCACCTATCCATCCAATTGTCTTTGATGGGTGGAAAAGTGCACCACTCAATAGAAATATGTGGCCTGCTGATCTCCAGAATGTCATCCATCCCAGGCAGTCTAAACAATGAATAAATGGCTTGTTTTGTTATTTTCATGTTTTTTACCTCATTGTAACTTAACGCATCAGCATATTGTTGTATTTTCCTCTCCTTGTAAGATGCGATACTATACAAAGCATCGTTCGATCTTGCGATTGTATCAACAATAGACAATAATGAATCTGACAAGGAGCGGCGGAGCTCATCTCCAGCCCTTCAAGCCGAACCAATCTCTCTCAAATGGACAATAAATCTCAGTATCTCCGCATTGTTACGATCCATAGTAGCCACTGCAATCATAAATACAAATAAAATATCATTAGAAATATAAACACATGATATAATGACATATCTAAGAACTGAAAACTGTATAACTAAAGACATATAAACTAAATCTATCATGTAAATTTAAAAATTGATCTTGAATTTTACAGTAAAGAATAAACATTTAACATTTTTTCATTTCATATTTATGTCCTAAATTCAAATATTAATTCCAATTTTTAAGTACACGCAAGTGTACATAAAGTGTCTTGAGTGCATATGTTGATTGCGAAGCTCCTCTAGCTTATTTTAAGGCTTGGATTATGAAGTTTCGTCGAAATTGTGAGGTGCTGATTATTGCCTTTGTAGGACCAGCTCCCAAATTGCGGGTAGAGGCAACAACTAGACCCTAGAATAGGCGGCATAATGTGCTGTTGATGAATACAATCCCATAATAGGCAACGATTTTGTTAGATATGTAATTATTTGTTGTAGTGTGATGTTTTTTGGACTCCAAAGGCTATTTAGCATAACTTTATGGATTTTATGGTTGCAAGGGTTCTACTGGATTAAATATCATGTATGATCTAGTATGTGATTAGCATGTTTAATCAAATACATCAACCTACCTATGTATATTCATGTTCATAGAGTCTATTGTTGAACTTTGTTGTCTTGACTTTAACCAAAAAGTACCCTTCATTCAAGACGAAATATTTGCTAAAAGCATGGGAAGCTTCTATACCTTATTTTGACACTTGGATTGGGAAGTTTCATCAAAACTATAAGGTGTTTATTGATGTTCTTGGAAGAGCAACTTCGAGAAGTTTCATCAAAATTATAAGGTGTTTATTTGTGGATTTTGGTATGGATTCACAAGGATCCTTCTGAATATGCATATGAAAATAGTGAAATTCATTTGTTTTTTGAGTTAATTGGGGTTTTGGTTTCCATTGGGCATGGGAATTTTGGGTATGAATTTTGTTAAATAATCAAAATTATTTATTTTTTATCATTAAATTAGGGAATTGGTTTCAATTGGCCAATTACATTGGGGTTCTTGTTTCCATTGGGCAATTCCATTGGGTTTTTGTTTCAGTTGGCCATAATTTAATTTAATATGGTTTAATTTTTCAATCTAGGGAAAATAAATTGATGAAGAAAGAGAAAAAAACATGAAAAGAAATGAGGAAAATACCTCACAAAAGGGAGGTTTATCCAAAGGTGGAGATGGAGGGCTTTGGCACACCCAAAATCGCATTTTCCTAGTCGAGATTTGCTCCTCCTTGGTCCAATAGCCGGGCGGTGAGGAGAAAAAGACGGCCTCGGCCAATTTTAAAAAAAAAATAGGCTTTCCAAATCGGGTCTGTCTTACTATCCTAGTTGGCATGCCTGTTGCCAGCCTTGGGACTAGGCTTGGCAGGTTCGGGATTGCTTGGGATGATTTCTTTTTTTAGGATTAAGAGTGATTGACTTCACTCCACCATTGCATCTAAAAGGTCCCTCAACTTCGTGCACACACCCTTATACGTCCACTATTTAGAAGTTCTCCATGAATCTAGATTTGATCGTAGTGGTCGATATTGAATCTTACCCATTAGTAAAAAACCTTTTTCACCAATAAATCCAACCCCTTGAATATATAGATATATATATATTATTATATGTAATTATTTTTTCATTATAAAAACTTAAAAAAATCAAAACTCTATCACTCACAACCATATGCAAACTGCATTTTCCAAAGTTTCTTTTTATATATATATAAAATTAGTTTTTCGTTATAAAAACTTTTAAAATCCAAAGCTCTGTCCCTCACCACCATATGCAAACTGCATTTTCCAAAGTTTTCGTGGTGGAATGTCAATTAAAAACATACCAATTGAGGCTTAAAGCAGTAATCCTTTTTTGCAAATGCCATGCTAATTTTCTCAGTTTTACTTTATTTATTGATAATTATATCAAAGGATCTATGCGTCCTGGTGTGACCATGCTATAGATTTTTGGTAAAAACACAACTGAAAACAACGAAACAGGTAGGGCTTATTTCGGAAAACAAAGAAAAGGCATGTACATGGGTAGAGTAGTTTTCAATACCATATGAAATCTGAGACTAGGGTTACCGCTTGAAAAACGCCTCAACATATTATCACCTACTTATGAAGCTGTAGCTCAAGAATGATCTAGTCACTCTAGAATATCTAATTCTGCAGAGAGGTTGTTTAGCAGTTTTGGTTTCAGTGGAAGCAAGAGAAAATTAGGGTTTCTTTCAATGGCATCAAGAAGATTGTTGGTGAGATGCGTGTACACGATCTAGCTTCCGTCTCCAGTAGGGCTGGGCAATGGCATCATGTAACCGGCCTCGCCACCCCACGGGAAATGGTAACTTGCAAACCAAGGATTCCCCAATCCAAAATCTATGTCACATAGAGAGAAACGCAGTCCAGAGGACACCACCACACAAGTCCTGGCGGCTTGATCTTGATCTCCACTGCCTGAATAAATTCTTGCCACAGCCGGCTCTGGCTTCTACACCTCCACCAAGTTGATCAAGCACTGAAAATGCTCTTTGTTCGCTGCTTCTGCTATGCATTCATGGATCAAATCCACTGCCCAGCTCTGGGGATACTCCATCAGTTCCGCCGCTAGTGATTCAGCAAAGGGAATGGACAGTATGTTTCCAAAGTAATTGGGCGGCAATCCCCGTGTGCGTAGCCAAGAACGGCCGTCCACCACAACTCCCATTTTACAGTTGGCCTTATCTTCCACTGTGGCCGCAACTAACTGCCATAGATATGAGCGTAATGCTTCTAGTTTGCTTCACCTTTTGCCATTCCCGCTAGCCAGAGCCTGCAATTCCTCGATCTTATCTGCTTCCAGGTAATAAATTTTGCTTGCCAGTGGTGGGGGAGGTAGTCTAGACTCGCTTTCGCCATTCGAATTCTGATCATTCTACAGTGATATTGATAGCCAAAATCGAGCCGACTAAACTTGGGTTTAGGGCTCAGTCGATTTTCAAATTTTCACTTTTTACTTTTCACACCGACCACTTTTCTTTTTCACCAGTCGGGTGAAACTCGTCTATGTCCAACTAGACAAGTTTACAAATTTTAGTCGGTCCTTCACTCGACCAAAATTACTTCGACTTACTTGTCCGACTGATTTTTACCTCGACCACTTTTACTTCGACCAAGTCGGCTCTCCGACCAAGTCGGACCTTCGACCAAGTCGGAACTTCGACTAAGTCGGCTGCTTCAGTCAACTGACTCACCGACCATTCAAGTCGGCTCACTTTGGTCGAAATTTGCAGAATATGTTTCTTAGTCTAAAGACTTAAGAAATTACAAATGCTTTTCACCTGTGAGTAAAATGAAGTAAAATAGACACATTTACAAATCCAAATAACTTATGAGAAACATATGCCCAAATATGTAGGAAGACTTGAGTCGACCAATGTGCCGTAAAACTTGGAACTTTCACGCGGTGAAATTTTTATGGGTTCTTGTTCTTTTACTTATCAGTAATTGTAAAAGACATTTACAGAAGTAAATCTGGAAATATGTGCGGCCAAATAATCATGCATTCAACCACAAACTATTTCATATATTAACTATGCTGAAATAACAAAGTACTACAAACTTGTCGGTTACAAACTGGTCGGTCTAAACTTGTCGGTCCAGACTCGTCGGTCTACAGAGCTTCAGCTCGTCGATTAAATTACATGCACAGAAGCTTGAGCTTCGACTTCTCTTCCTCACCCGGAGTTCCTCTGTTGTCTACTATCTGTAAACTGATTTACGATTTGCTTCTTCTATTTATAGGCAATTTGAAAATTGCTACTACATGGGCCGACTGACTTGCCATTAAAGACTGTAATAACTATCTACCTAACAACTTAGCTTCTGAAATAAATTCGACTGGTTTACAGAGCCGAATTGTGGACTTTCCCTTCTTGTCAGACTGACAGACAAGATCTTGACTCGTACAGACTCTGACAGAGTCGGATGGAAGTCAAGTACAGATCTGCGAGTAATTACGTTTTTCCAACACTCCCCCTTAATTATGAGTAGATGGGGTTTTTTTTTTAAAACAAAAATTTACAAAATGTCTCAGAGCTTAGACATGCTCTGTTTATGACAGAGTTCACTGTGGTGAACTTGTCATTCCAAGATAACTACGCAGATACTAGAATGTGTCCTTTGCCAATGGCTTTGTGAAGATGTCGGCCAGTTGGTCTTCAGACCTACAAAATTCCAAACAAATTTCTTTGTCGTTCACCAACTCTCTTATAAAATGAAACCTTGTGTCGATGTGCTTGGTTCTCTTGTGAAACACATGATTCTTTGATAATGCTATGGCTGAATTGTTGTCACAGAAGATTGTTGTCGGTTCTTGATGGTTCTGTGACAAGTCTTTTAAGACTCTCCTCATCCAGATAGCTTGACATGTAGCACTTGTTGCTACAACATACTCTGCTTCAGCTAAAGATAGAGTTACTATGGGCTGTTTCTTTGAAGCCCATGAAACAACCCCTGTACCAAAATGAAATGTGTATCCATATGTGCTTTTCCTGTAATCTATGCTACCTCCATTGTCACTGTCAGTGTAACCAATGAGTTAAAAATTTTCTGAGGTTGAATACATAATACCAAGGTCTTTTGTGCCACTTACATACCTCAGAATTCTTTTACCTGCTTTCCAATGTGAGTCTTTTGGTGACTCCATGAACCTTGAGATCAGACTTACTCCATACATAATGTCTGGTCTTGTTGCTGTCAAATACATAAGGTTGCCAACAAGCCTTTTGAACAGCGTAGGATCTACAGTGGATCCTTCATCATCCTTGCTCAATCTTAAACCTGTTATTACTGGTGTTGGGGCTGTCTTATAGTTAGAAATGTTAAACCTTTTTAAAACTTCACTTGCATACTTAGACTATGATATAAAGATACCACTTTCAGACTGCTGAACTTCAACGCCCAGAAAAAACTTCATAAGCCCCAGATCAGTCATTTCAAATTCACTTTCCATGACTATTTTAAAATCTGATATGCCATAATCACCAGTAAATATTAAATCATCTACATACAGGCAGACAATTAACATCTTACCTTGCTCATCGACTTTGGTGTACAAAGTCGGTTCACTTTTACTTCTGTGAAATCCATTTTCAATGAGATAGGAATCAATCTGACTGTACCAAGCTCTAGGAGCTTGCTTCAAACCATATAATTCCTTTTTCAGTCTGTACACTTTGTGCTCTTGACCTGGAACTTCATACCCTTGTGGCTGTTCCACATATACTTCTTCTTCTAGATAACCATTTAAGAATGCCGACTTGACATCCATTTGATGAACATGCCATTTGTTTTGTGCAGCAATGGCCAAAACTGTTCTGACTGTATCCATGTGTGCAATAGGTGCAAATGTTTCATTGAAGTTGATGCTGGGTTGTTGTGTGAACTCTCTTTCTACCATTATTACCTTGTGCTTTTGCACATTCCCATCAGCATCTTGCTTTGTCTTATAAATCCATTTGACACTGATTACATCTTTGTCTTTTGGTACATCGACCAGTTCCCATGTTTGATCCTTCTCAATGCATTCTATTTCTTCATCCATGGCTTGTGCCCATACTTCTTCTTCAAATGTTAGTGGATAATATATAGGGTAAAATAGTGCAAACAGAGAGAATGAATTAGGTGTACCAGCTTCATATATCTCTTGCAGACTTCTTGTCTTCACCGGTTCTGTCGATGTCGACCTCGACGAAATGCTTGATGGAGTCTGCTGTCCTCTTGGTGTACTTGTCGGTGTAGCTTGAGCTGCTACTTGTGTCGATGGTCCTTCTGCTGAACCATGTCTTGGTGTCATGGGATTCGATGGTGCTCCGACCGGTTGACTTACATGTGGTATTTGAACCACTTCCTCTTCCATATCATCATTGTCGATGTTCGACACAATATTGACATTTGTGTCGACGGTTCCATGCCATGATTCGTTCTCAACGAATTGAACATCCCGACTTATTATCACTTTCCTTGTGACAGGGTCATACAGCTTGTATGCTTTTGTGTCTTCTGAATAGCCGACAAAAATACATTTATGTCCCTTCTTGTCTAGCTTCTTTCTTAGCTCATCTAGAATATGAGCATATGCAACACAACCAAAAAATTTTAAATGAGAAACACTATGATTCATACCTGTCCATGCTTCTTGGGGAACTTTTTTCTTCACACTCTTTGTTGGACACCGATTCATAATGTATATGGCAGTTGCGACTGCTTCACCCCAATACTCATTTGGCAAATGCTTGGCTGCCAACATGCTGCGTGCCATCTCCATGATGGTTCTATTTTTCTTTCGGCAATGCCATTCTGCTGAGGTGTATACCATGCAGTGGATTGTTTCTATATGCCATGGGTCTTGAAAAAATTCAGAAATTCATTTGAAACATATTCACCTCCTCTGTCGGTCCTTAAGATCTTGATGCGGTGACCACTCTGGTTCTCCATGAGTGCCTTGAACTGCTGAAAATAACCAAATGCATCAGATTTATGTTTCAAGAAATATACCCATGTCTTTCTTGAGTAGTCATCAATAAAGGTTAGAAAATACTTGCAGGCACCAATGGATGATGTCTGCATTGGACCACAGATGTCAGAGTGCACAATTTCAAGTGGTGTGCATGATCTATAGGACTTTCTGATTGGAAATGTCTCTCTGTGCTACTTGCCAAAAATGCAGCCTTCACAAACCCTCTCTAGTCTGTCGATCAATGGTAATCCCTTCACCATATTCTTTGTGTGCAGTAGCTTTAGCCCACCAAAATTCAGATGTCCAAATCTGAAATGCCACAACCAGGATTCATCCTGAACTTTTGTCTGAAATGCAGCTTGCAAATTAGCGCTGCAATTTTCTCTCTTGTCGAGGATCTCGACTGTTTCTTCACTTTCTACCTTGAATGCAGCTCCTGTATTTGTCTTCCCTTTTATGTCGGGAACTATCCTCAATGGAAACAAGCGGTTGCCTGTCATTGGCACTTTTGCTATCAGCTGGTCGCTTGGACGCTTGTCTTTGATCACACAATGTTCATCTTCCATGTAGACTCTGTAGCCTTTTTGTAACAACTGTCCAATGCTTAACAGATTATGCTTCAGACCTTCGACATGATAGATATCAGGGATATACTTACTCTCCCCCTGTTTGGTTAGAATATCAACAGTGCCTTTTCCTAAGACAGTAACTTGGACATTGTTTCCAAGTGTAACATCAGTTTTCACTGAAGTGTCTAGACTGGAAAATAGATTTAAATTACCAGTCATATGGTTGCTGCGTCCTGAATCTAAGTACCATATGTCATGTGGACTTTCTTGAACAGCATTGCATTCAAGTGGAGATGTCGATGCCATTAACATTGCACTTGTCGGAGTGCTGGTGCTGGTTGACTGACTTGGGCTTTGTCTTCCTTGGTCATATTGCTTCTTCTTGCATTCATATGCATAATGACCAAACTTCTTACAGTAGTGACATTGGATTTTTTATTTATCAAACCTCTGGCCACTTGGCTGACTTGGGTTCTAGTTATCTCCTCTGCCAGCGACATTTGCTGGACTTCTGCCTCATCCTCCTCTTGAAGAACTTCTTCCTCTGCCTCTGAAGTTGTTTCTCTCCCTACCTATACCACGGATTATGGATGGCTGTGCTGCAAATGCACCTTCCAATGATGTCTGTGATCTGCTGATTCTGTGTTCATGATTGATGAGTGAAGCTTGCAGCTCATCAATGGAGAATGTCGACATGTCTGTGTGTTCCTCTAAGGTCACAACCAAATTTTCAAATCTTGGGGGAAGACTTCTGAGAATTTTTTCAACAACCCTTTGGTCTGATATGGGTTCTCCATGATATTTCAGTTGGTTTATCAACCTAGCAAATCTGGTGTAGAATGTGTCTACATTCTCTGAATCTTTCATGCACAGAGATTCAAAATCTTTTCTCAGAATCTGCAGCTTGGATGTCTTTACCTTATCCACACCTTGATAGGCAGTCTCCAATGTACCCCATGCTTCCTTGGCATTAGTCGATGCTACTATTCTTGGGAGTATGCTCTCATGCATAGCTTGATGTATGAAAAACAGAGCTTTTCCATCTTTCTTCCTCTGTTCTCTCAAGACATCTTTCTCAGCCTGTGTGAGATTGTTATATGCTGCCATGTCTGCTGGTTCTGCATAACCATGCTGGACTATCTCCCAGACATCTTGACCTCTGAATAAAGCCTTCATTGTTAAAGACCAATATTCATAATTCTTTCTTGTAAAACTTGGATGTTGCAATGAACCAGAAGTGGAAGCCATTTTTAATTTTTAATTAACTTTCCTTAGAAAATTAATTTCCACTTTTTAAGACAAGATTTCTTTCCTAAAATCTTGGGCTGATATAAACCTTGCTCTGATATAACCTTGCTCTGATACCAGATAGCCAAAACCGAGCCGACTAAACTTGGGTTTAGGGCTCAGTCAATTTTCAAATTTTCACTTTTTACTTTTCACTCCGACCACTTTTCTTTTTCACCAGTCGGGTGAAACTTGTCTATGTCCGACTAGACAAGTTTACAAATTTTAGTCGGTCCTTCACTTGACCAAAATTACTTCGACTTACTTGTCCGACTGATTTTTACCTCGACCACTTTTACTTCGACCAAGTCGGCTCTCCGACCAAGTCGGACCTTCGACCAAGTCAGACCTTCGACTAAGTCGGCTGCTTCAGTCAACTGACTCACCGACCATTCAAGTCGGCTCACTTTTGTCGAAATTTGCAGAATATGTTTCTTAGTCTAAAGACTTAAGAAATTACAAATGCTTTTCACCTGTGAGTAAAATGAAGTAAAATAGACACATTTACAAATCCAAATAACTTATGAGAAACATATGCCCAAATATGTAGGAAGACTTGAGTCGACCAATTTGCCGTAAAACTTGGAACTTTCACGTGGTGAGATTTTTATGGGTTCTTGTTCTTTTACTTATCAGTAATTGTAAAATACATTTACAGAAGTAAATCTGGAAATATGTGCGGCCAAATAATCATGCATTTAACCACAAACTGTTTCATATATTAACTATGCTGAAATAACAAAGTACTACAAACTTGTCGGTTACAAACTGGTCGGTCTAAACTTGTCAGTCTAGACTCGTCAGTCTACAGAGCTTCAGCTCGTCGATTAAATTACATGCACAGAAGCTTGAGCTTCGACTTCTCTTCCTCACCTGGAGTTCCTCTGCTGTCTACTATCTATAAATTGATTTACAATTTGCTTCTTCTATTTATAGGCAATTTGAAAATTGCTACTACATGGGCCGACTGACTTGCCATTAAAGACTATAATAACTATCTACCTAACAACTTAGCTTCTGAAATAAATTCGACTGGTTTACAAAGCCGAATTGTGGACTTTCCTTTCTTGTCAGATTGACAGACAAGATCTTGACTCGTACAGACTCTGACAGAGTCGGCTGGAAGTCAAGTACATATCTGCGAGTAATTACGTTTTTCCAACAATATTGTGGAGAATTTTACGTATAGATCGTCGATTGAATGGGAGTAATGGTATGGACGTTGAGGATTCAAGTGTGAGCGCCTGAAGGTGGGAGTAAGCACCGGAAGAACTTTGCGTGAGATCTGAGACCATGCAGTGAAAAACATGTTGGCTGAGTAGGCGTCTGCAACTTTGTGATCAAATGTGCATCCCACTACCACACCTCCACACTTGAAACTTGTTACCTGTAAATTCATAACTTCAACGTTTAAAATGAGAAATTTATTCATGATGATATAAAATGAATCTTCAAAGTTACTGATTCTCATCCATTGTGTCTTCAGAATCACTGGTTCCCATCCCTTGTTATAAAAGCATCTTATAGAGAAAATATGAAAACTGCAAATACAAATGTTATAACCTTGCTCCTATCAAACGATAAGATCTACCATTAACAAAAACTTATTATAACCTAGTATTTAAAGTTTTAACAGCTAAACTTGAGTTACAGCTTAGCTATAAAAATTTTAGGTCGGGACTTCAGCGTCTTTTTCTTGGTCACTTCAAATTTGTTTAACTCCGTCTAAAATTTGTCTAACTTCTTTAAGACAAGTTGAAATTTAAACTTGACCAAAATATTAAAACACTAAATTTGGTGGGATTTTTGTACAAGACTATTTTTACCTGACTTAACAGGTTTTACTTTCTACTTTTGGTTTTGACAAAGTGTCTTAGACTTCACAACTTTTAATCTAATTTCACAAAGGATATTTCTAAGCCTAAAGAGATCAGACGAATCATATTTTTCAGTCACAGTTAACATGGAGGTAGAGAGAATTGCAAAATCATATAACCAAACATTGAAGAAGACTTGAGTCTACTACTTACAGAGATATTTCACCTTTTATAGAGTTTAAGCACATTTTCTAACACTGAAGCTCTAGACATTTTCTAACACAGAAGACATTTTCTAACACAGAAGCTTGAGCTTAGACACTATTCTATCATAATTCTCTCTTCACTCTTTGTTGCTCCTGATTTACAAACTTCTTTTTCTAGGAAGTAAATCTAATAACTATTTACTTAAAAAACTTAACTCCAGAAATTTAATTCTACCATCTTGACAGAACTGATACTGATTGTGTAAAAGAATTTTTCGACAGAACTGACACTGACTGTATGATAAAATATTGTGACAGAGTCAGCTAAAATATGATACTGCCATTAATTAATATCTCCAACATAAAGTACGATTTCTTATTAAATCAATAAAAAACACTACTCATGCTTGTTATACCTGAATGCAAAGAAGCGGAAGGAGGCCTCCGTCATCTTTGGTGAGATGATGAGAAACCCTAGCCGGAACAAGCTTCCCCTCTACAGAAACATCCGGCCTAGAAAAATCAACAAATTCAAGGTCAGCGTCTGCATACGCCTGGCTAAACCCAGCTCCTTCATTATTGCACAGCAGCTCAGGCTCCCCGTGCATATTTGTTACTAGCCTTCCAGCAAAGGGATACAAAGACGCCAACGCCTGAGATAGTGATGCCTTAACATTGGCAACAACAGCAGAGAAATATTTAACGTCGGAGGATTTTCTTTTATAACAGAAAAAAAACGCTCACGTTCACCGGTGGAAGCAATAAATCCATGTTAGACTGGGCCAACCAGTGCTCCTACAGTGGAAGTGCAGCGCCAACCATCTCCATTCGACCCAGTTCAACGTTGTAATTCTCCACAACAGAATCAGCACCATTCTCCATCGTGATTGTTATAGCAGGAGGATTATTAAAATCAATGCAAGGAGAGCAGATACTGATAAATACACAAAATGAGAGAGGATAAACTGAAACTTGCTTATGTTTTTCATTGTTCACAACACATATTTATACAATACTGAATTGATCTCAGCCATTGATTAGATCAACATCTAGGGCTCTAATTGTTTCTTCTAAACTCTTCTTTTCACTTAGTCAACATCTTATTTATTACAACCATATCTCTATCAACTACTCAAGTATCTAGAAACTAATCTATTCTTGTAGGTCATCTTCTCATGTCACTTGCTCAATAGGTCATCAACTCAACAAGTATGAGTTACATATTCCAACACTCCCCCTTAATGAATACTTCTTGTTTATATCTTCACTTTGCTTGTGCTTTCTCACTTTGCTTGTTTTTTGTTGTTTTGGTCTTTATCTGGGTCATGTCCACATCTAGTTGTCTTCACTTGGCTTCAATGTGATGCTAAACATTATATGGGATTTCCCTCATAAAAAATCACTTTGGGATTTTGGGCTTACCCCTAACCATTACAAGTCTTTAGTGGTTTTGGCTTACCACTAACCATGCATCACATCAGTGGTTTCTAGCTGACCGCGAACTTTCATCTATCACAACAAGTGGTTTTGGTTGATCACGAACCTCACATACAAGTGGTTTCGGATTACCACGAACCTTGTGATGGGGAAACAAATTTTCATTGCACACACTTGCTTGGGCTTTGTTCACTATGGGCTCTATACTCGAACTTTTTTCTTCTACTTCTTTTGTACCTGCATAAACTCGATCATTGATGTCCATATAAAAAACAATCCATCTACCGAGATACATAGGTTCCATCTGATATACTCGCTAGTTCTTTAGGAATGATTTTCACCTACATGGTTCATCGACATGCTAAACATAGCTTGGTCCGAACATATGAACACTCTGAGATTAACTCACACTTCCCCCTTTAATCGAAGATTCATCTTCTTCAATCTAGCATCAAGCTAGGATACGAGTACACATATCACTCTCGTACATCTCATAGTGGTTAATTCCACAACTTGATCCTCCGTTTTCATAAGAGGATAAATTTTTGCATTCTGCACCACAACACATATGCCTGAACAACATGGACAGGTCTTACAACAACCTGGGGAATTTAGCTTGCCTATGGCTAAGCTTTAAAACTTGGACCAAAAACTCTGGGGTGTTGGGTACAACCAATAATGCACCCCTTACATCACATATGCATCATTACAACACTTCATCTCAGGTACAATATGCATGCTTTACAACAATATCAACATTACCATCACTTTATGGTACAAAACATAAGCCCAAAATATTACAAGCCCATTACATATGCCCATTTACATATCAGCACTATGCATAAATTTTTCTTTGCCACTGGAGTCTTCTTGCCTTTTTTTCTATCAGCCTTTGTCTTCTGCAGAGACAATCTTTCACTACTTCTTGTTTGATTTCTGTATCTTTCATGCAACTAACCAATTGTTGCATGGCATATGTTTTCTTGTTGGATTGCGCAATGTCCAACAAAGAAACCTATAATAATGGATTGGCAAACTTGATTGACGCACCAATGCCATGATCTTACATCACATAACATTTATCTTTGACTTGTCATTAATTTGTCTCAAACTTGAGTTTGGCTTAATCATCATTTTGAACTTTCACTATGACGTTCACAAGGCTTTATAAACTTTCTTAACAAGACTTTCACTAATTTTGAATTTAGCCCTTTTATCACATAACTTTCATGACTCTCACCTTTAAAATGTGAATGATTTCAAGGGCTTTCACTATTTCATTTCATAACTTAGGACCATGACCTTTCTTATGTCTCTCACCAACCATCTTGACTTTTATACCACTATTGATGACCCGAGTGACCTTTTTAACAACACTGAGTCAATGCTATCTCTTTGGACTCAACTAACACTTTCATGATTTTGACATGAGAACTTCATTAGAATATATTTTATTGTCACAAGGTCACCATGGCTTTATTAAATGTCCCATCACCCATTTAAACATTTTCTCTTAAAAGTATGAAACCATGACCAACGTAAGCTTCAATTCTTCATGCCATAGACATTATAGCACAAACCGTAAATATTTCATGAAAATAGAGAACTTATGATACCTCACATAATCGTGGCCTGAGCGCCTCCTTCGTTGACTTATGATGCAGGTTTGCAACCAACAAACAACAACCATGCACATTTGTTAGTACACTCCATTTAAGAGTAGATATAACTTTTCGTTTTTCACACAGACTTTTTATCCACGCATTGTTTCGAGCCAGGGCCTCGAAAACAACAAGGAGAAGATATGCAAAACACCAACGTCCATGCTATTTGCACTGATGCTTCCAATATGTCTGCCGATCTCAGAGATTATGGGTCTTCAACAATAATGAAATTTTTTTTTTCCCTTTACTGCTGGTCTTGGCAGCAACATTTCTCAAACACGGATCTGCAAAATTTTCTTCCAGCCAATAGATCAGAACAAAGATATTTGCTACGCAATTTCTCACAACAACATTTCAATACCTTCTGGCAGCTCATGATGTAGAAAGATGGGGTCAGCGTCTCGTCTAGACTTCTCTTCAAGCAGCAAGTATTCAGTGGGCGGAAACACCTTCACCCAAATGTCTTCTTCAGCGGATCAGCGGATCACACTTTTCTTCAGTGTTTTTACAGGGCTGAACAATGACTTCTTATGGAAACAACACTTCTTATCACAGCTCCCTTGGCAGCTCGTTCTCTCTTCACCCAAACGTCTTCTTTTTGCGGATCTGCGGATCCTACTCTAGTCCTCCTCACAACTCGATCAACTACAGATCTGGGTAGTCTTTGATCGATCTCCTACTCTATCCTCTATTCCTACGAGGATACGATTTCTCTTACTTCTCTCTCATGATCCTGGGCACTCCCGTGAGGGAGTCAAGCCCAGACACCAGGCTCTGATACCATGATAAAAACACAAAATGAGAGAGGATAAAGTGAAACTTGCTTATGTTTTTCATTGCTCACATATTGATCTCAGCCATTGATCTAAATCAAAATCTACGACTTTAATTGTTTCTTCTATACTCTTCTTTCACTTAGTCAACATCTTATTTATTACAACCATATCTCTATCAACTACTCAAGTATCTAGAAACTAACCTATTCTTGTAGGTCATCTTCTCATGTCACTTGCTCAATAGGTCATCAACTCAACAAGTATGAGTTACATATTCCAATAGATACAGCGATACTTATGATCGAGTAGAAGTGAAGCCAATTATTGCAAGGAAATGGATATTTATAGAGAACTTCTTTTGTTTATATATATATTATATATATATCCTGCTGACCTAGTTGAGCGACTTGAGTAGTGGATAAACGAGGCGGCTTCGTTGAACTGACCTCCGAGAAAGAGACGGGTTATTACAAACCGTAGTGGCCTGCTGGAATTCTTTTTAAAGCAACTCAACTACTCTATGGTCGATCCTTTGTTCTCTCCAATCTGAAAAATTAGGTATTTTTTCTCTCAATTCCATAGGATTAGCATCCCCCGAATTGGAATTTCAAGACCTGTAATCCGTGATCAAAGTTGGATTATCATGAGAATCTAACTGCTAAACACCAAGCATGGCTGTGGTTCAGTATTTATTATGATATATAGGGTTGGATCATCAGACAATAACTACTAACCACATATGTGTAAACTTATTAGCCCATTTACTCAACTAGGTCCTGTGAGGACCGAAGTATCTCAATATTTTTTTGGCACATATTTGAGTGATGGAAAATAAAGAATCTCTTTTACATTTTTACCTAGTGTTTCGGTCCTTGGGAAAAGCTCGGGAAATATAGAGATCTTTTAGATACTTCTTGCTCATCTATGATGAACATATTTGAAAAATTTTAATATTATTTTAAAGAAATTTTATACGAATTTATATCCAACAACTAAGTTTTCAGTGTTGTAACTCTGAACAGAAGCAATGGTGTTAGTCATGGTCATAGTTTTTTTTTACGACCCTAGTCATTGTTATTTTTTTTACAACAGTGAAATGTGGGGTTACCAACTATTTTATTGGAGGACAGAGATTGAGATGAAAACCAAGGGTTGGGGCAGCCTTGTTGTTAATGTTGATGAAAAAATTATTTGTTCAGTAAGAATGTATTGTCAGGGAGGTCACATTAGGTTTTAGAATGCCCAGATGAGCCTTAGTGTTGGATGTAAAAAAAGCCCTTGGATGCCCAAAAAAACAGAAAAAGAAGACCATTTTTGCAAGGAAAATAACATATCTACATATATTGAGATGAAAACTAAAGGTTGAGTTAGCCTTGGATGCAAAAATGATCTGTCCAGTGAGAATAGTACTGTCACGGAGGTCATGCTAGGTCTTAAAAAGCTGCAAGCTCTCCTACAGGTCATACTAGGGCTTATAAAGCTGCATGCTCTCCTACAATGTAGATCAATTTGAAAACATGGAAAATGGGAGGTCATGCTAGGTCTTAAAAAGCTGCAAGCTCTCCTACAGGTCATACTAGGGCTTATAAAGCTGCATGCTCTCCTGCAATGTAGATCAATTCGAAACCATGATCTTCGAATCAAAGGTTTGCTGTTTTTAAATTTATGAACTTTCATGTTGCATGTCTGTTGGTGGTTGGAAAGGTTATTTATACATTTTCTTTTTTGATATGTGTATGGTTAAATCCTTGACCTAAACTTTGTTACTGGAAAAAGATGTTTATACACATTATTTTCTGAAGGTGCTCCTATTATTAAATTTATGACCTTTCATCTTCCATCACTGTTGTTACTTGAACATGTTATTTTTACATATTGTTTGTTTTCGAGTAATATGTAATTTGATACTAAACTTTGTTGTTACTTGAACATGTTATTTATACATATTGTTTTTAATTTGATATTAAACTTTGTTGTTACTTGAACATGTTATTTATACATATTGTTTTTAATATGTAATTTGATACTAAACTTATGGTAGGAAGAGAGTGTACAGACTAACCATTATGATTTTGGATTGAGAAATATAAACTATAATGTAGACTTTTAACCATTTTGATTTTGGATTGAGAAGACTTTTAATCTTTTTGATTTTGGATTGAGAAATATAAATATAATGTGCGCAAAAATCGCTGAAGTTGATACGGATATTATAAACGTTAATGAAATCCATTTTTTGATAGTAGTTTAAACACCTTTTAAACAAATATAATGCAACAACTTCTGACGTCAAGCGTGCGGAGATATGATTTGTATATGAATGCCTTAGGTATCAAGTATTCAAACAAATAAAGTATTTATTATTTTATTTTAATAAGAGATGTTAGTACAAATTACTAATCATATTATAATTAATTTAAAGATTCATTCTACTCAACCAACAACATGATATTAGTCTTTATGCATACCACCAAGTATTTGCATTGTATATTAGTCTGTATACACATTGTATATTAGTCTTTGCGTCATCCTCCCAACTACCAACATTGTATATTACAGCGAGTTATACATAACTAATATTTTATATTTTTTTTCTTTATATATACACGTGTGTTATTAGTATTTTTTTTCATATATTCAATATTTTAGTTTTTATTAATTTGTGAACATGTAGTATTTTTTTTGTCATATACTCAATATTTTAGTTTTTATTAATTTGTGAATATGTACCTATCTTTGATACAACTAACATTTTATATTATTTTTTGTATCATTAGTATTTTTCGTCACATACTCAATATTTTAGTTTTTATTAATTTGTGAGTATGTACATATCTTTGATATAGTGAACCATATTTTTACCTAATTTCTTTTCCAAATTTTGGATACAAATAGTTTTATTTTTTTATTTTAAAAAGAACAATTCACTATATTTTTTAAAACTCTTAAGAAATAATTTTATAGTCTTTGTAAATATATAGAATTATTACATGAAAATATATAACTCAAACTTCAAATAGAGTTAGATGGAGTACTTGATAATGACTTCGCATCATACTAAAAAGCATAAACAATAAAATAATACGGTTGAAAATAAGTTGCATAAAATGGAAATAAGTTGCATAAAATAAGTTGTTGCTTGACCTACGGTAGCCAGACCGCAAACCAGACGGATTCCCTGCACCAAACAGTCACGGGCTAGTTGGGAACGTTGACTGGGGAGAATCCCTTGCTGTTGTTGCCTGTGAATTTCCAGGCCTCAACAGTTTCTGGCGCTAGAAGGAGGGCCGTCAGTGCATGGCTGGCCGAGGAAACCCGTTTTCCTGAGATTATTCCACCGGTAACAGTTCAGAAATCAGTGGGCTTCATAATCCAATTCTGGAAGAAAGGGGTAGAGAACATTTGTTTTCTGTCGACAACGAAGTTGTTAATAATCTAAGGAGACACACCAGGGCATATGTGAAGAATATTGGAGGATTGCCAATCATCCCTGAATTTCCCAGAAGAGAATATAAAAGGAAAGATCATCCTATATTGGAAGACTCAGTGCTGGTTGGGGATTGGGAAGAACTTGTAGAAACAGCCTTACAGGAAGTTGTACTGCCTTTGAACCAAGAAGGTCCTGATAGCCCTCACAGTTCTCCTGTTCACACTCCTGTTCGTTCACCTCCTCACTCTCCACCTAGACTCATGGCAGGCGTAAATGCCAATCAACCACCCAATCCACCGAATCCACCACCTGCCTGGAGAGCCCGATCACCTTTAAACCTAACACCTCTGTTACATGATTTACCTAAATCCTTTGAAAAGATGCTGCCCAAATTCGACCCAAGTGAGAAGATACTCGTAGACAACCACTTGCAAAGTTTCTAGCTGGTAATAGAAGGGTTAAGGGCTGGGGAGTATGAAGATGTAGTTTGCAGACTATTCCCGCACACTCTTAAAGGAGCTGCAGCATCGTGGTACTTTGTTTTTCCTGCTAACTCTATCCCTGATTGGGATACCTTCGAGAGAATTTTTAGAAGTAAATATGCAGCTCAGAAGACTCATGCATCCCTCATGAAAGGCTTATGTGCCTTAAAGAAAGAAAGAAATGAGAAGGTGCACAGCTTTACCCAAAGATTTACAGCGTACCTCAAGAATTTTTCTGAGGCTGATAGACCTTTGGATAAAGTCCTGATTGAATATTATACTTCAGATTTAGGACCCGAGCTGGCCATGTTTGCCAAAATAAAGGCCAAGCCTACTTTGGCGGAGACCTATGAGGAGGCAGAAATAGTAGAGGCTGAAAGGGAAAGCATCGAAGATTATCCCGAATAGTCAGGAGAGAAAATGGGGGGAAGAAAAGCCTTGTTGTTTACTAAGCCTAAGGAAGAGCAATCGCTAGATTTTGAAAGTATGGCAAAAATGATGCAAAAGCTATCTAACAGAATCATAGACCCGGAGAAAGAGAATGAAACTCAAAAGTTCTACAAGCCCTATTACAATAAAAGGGAGGATAACAATCAATCCCAACCTCCTCCTCACAATTCAGCATCTATGAATTTAACACGGGTAGGAATGGACAATTTTTGCACGTTCCACCAACAACCCCACTCTGAAAAGAATTGTCCTCAATGGATAAACTCAATGACGTTGGTTATGAATCAGCTATTGGATTCTAAATTAACAGAAGATGGAGATGAAGAAAAAAAGGACAGTACCACTTCTGTAGAAATTCAGGCCTGCAGTAGATTAATTTCACTCACAGCAATTAACAATTGATCATGCAAATTATCAACAATGGAGACTGAATATGGAGCTGTAACACAAAATTATATTAACTGAGTGTACAATATCCAACCCTGTAATAACATAGGCTGCTGAATATATAGAATACATGAGCAAATCGAATGCATAAGGAAGCATCCAAATCTAGCATAAAGCAGGCTTACCCAAAATAGGCAAATCCCCCATAGGTGTAAAAAGCTGATCCCAAATCTATCAAGGACCCCACGAATTAGCAAGGGCGCATGGGCAAGATAAAGAGTGGTCAAATGGCATCTCATACATGCTTTTGCATGGAGGAAAGAGTGGAGGAGGAAGAGGCAACAAAGCTGATTCACCTCACCTAGTCTTGCTTTCCTATGTGCCTTAAAACACTGAAAAAGCAGGGAATAAAGAAGAAAAAGCAGATGGGCGCCTAGGAGGCTAGGAATAAAGTAGATTTTATTCCCAAGG
>LPNX010583970.1:2926-48298 GCA_001517045.1 Pseudotsuga menziesii | reverse complement strand
TAGAGATAGATAAAAAAAGTTATGTCATTGCCTATAGAACTAAAATAAATATTAAATATATGGGACAAAGTCCTCGTATGAGTAAGAATATAGAGGGGTACAATCAAATTAGGGAAGGGTGTCAAGTTGTTTCTTTGATTGATTATACCATATGAGATCCTTGAGAGGATCAATCTATCCAAATATCAACTTGCAACACCATTAAATCTATGTATGGTGTATGGTATAATTCCTATTTCAAGGTTCACACATGTATGTATTGGACAAATACCATGAGATCATGAGATTAATTTACAAGTAGCCGATGAGAGGGCATGTTGAACCAAGATAGTATATATATTAAGGAGATGGTTCAAACATTTTTGTAATTATGTTATGGTTTACTGATATAGTTATAGCCCATGATCTATTACCTAGGAGGACATAGAGACTATCTTGGCAATATTACCTTGCAGTTGTTACTTGACTATGACTTTGGGATGATTTTTTGTAAAGGGTGGGTGTATGTAATTCCCCATACCTTGCATTTAGGAAGTTATGCCTGTGATTTTAACTCATATTAGTCTTTCATTTACTTAGTGTCAGTTTGGAATCATTTAGAATAATACGAAAATTTGATAGGTGTACATATGGACCTATTTATGTGTAGACAAAATATGATTTTATGTTCATTATGATGATAGTTGTGTGATTTCTTTCAAACATTTAAATTAAAATGAAAAAATTCAAGAACATGGATACAAGTTTAAGTTTTATGTTATGTATGTAAATGGATGCGATGCATGGTGTAATAAATACATGCTATTTAATTGAACAACAATATATAAGATTGGATACCACATTAAATTGTTATATTCTGTGTGGTATGTGATTTATATTAGTGAGCTAACCTACAAGGTGATGACCTATTTTATAACCAAATGATTGTAGTGGTAAGGTAACCTGGATGCTATAGACATTGGGACAATAATGTATACTATAAGTTTTAACATTGCTACTAATTGTGGGTAAGTGTGGTTTTAACAAGATGCACAACTTACCCATAGTGGTTTTTTGATGATGTGAAACTACAAACAATAACTGCATAATATAGCTTGATGTAGGGTGTTGAACCTAGTTCTATAAGGAGGGGTGTAGGTTTTACCTACTATGTATCCTTTGAAACCTTGATCCATTAGAGGATTATGTTAATCCACACTCCCCTAGACGTATGATGGAAGCTACTGGTTGTCTGCTGGGGAATTCATGTTGATATAGTCAGTGCTTTCACCTTCAAGTTATACATAGGATTAGGTTGATATAGTCATTGGTCCAACATATTTAAACAAAGGAAACAATATGATGTGAAAGATGGAATTACTTTACAAAGGAAGGATGATTCAAAGTTAGTTAAGAATCTCATCTGGTTTATTATATGAGCCATTATTATTCCTGGGTTTTTAGCATGTTTAGACACTTGTCTAGTTAATTTTTGGTAATCTTGTTGTGATGATCAATGAGTGTTTAATTATTATATCTTTGTGGGTAAATGTATGGATGATACATTTACTTGATTTACCATCATGCGTGCTTGGTTGTGAATATATATGAAGAATGCATTAGAGGCTATATGTGTTTATTATTAGTACATGTGCAAGATATGTGTATATTAATTACAATATATACCTTGTGCATGTACACTAATAGAATTACTTGAAGTATTAGTTACTAAACTTTCATATCATATTACTTGATGGATGCTTGTGCTGTATTTGAATTCTTTTTGCACTTTCATATCATAAGATCTAAACTCTACCAATATTTCTATCTCATCCCCATAATACTTCACATGTTTCTCCAACATTTCTATTCTCTTCTTTTCTTCCTACAATTCCCTCATCATGTTAATCACATTGGTTGTTATAGCTTGAAAAAAGGATTCTGCCGCGGATATTGCATCTAAGTGATTTTCATTAGTATATTTAATAATTGGGATTTTAGTGGTTACAACAATTTATTTATCTTGGGATATATTGAGTTTCTTATCATGTGTTTATTGAACCACTCAGCTGTCCTTGTAAAAAATGAATGAATATAAAGCAACCATTACTTTGTGTCAAGTGCTTAGGGATGTTCTAATCTCAATCCAATAAATGGACATGTAATCCTATTAGTCATTTCAAGTCTAGAATAATAATGGAATTTAGTATGCTTGGCTCAAGAATCTCTAAGTACTACACATATGTCTATTGTATCATATTTTCCCATTCTCCATCATTCTTGACCTTAGCCTTGGCAACTGATTCTTATTTTTCCCTTTCAATTCATCCTTGTTTAGCTACTTACTTTTTGGCCTCTTCAACTTTATTTCTTCTTTGTTTGTTGTTCTTCAATTTGTTCATTTTCATCATGGCCTCTTCATAAAACCTAGCTTATTTGCATATATTTTCATTGGTTTGGGTTTAATTTTGATAGGGCTATTTATATTTCAAAATCCATTGGTGATGAGTAATTGTACCTAAGGGATCATTGCTCTTAAATATTTCCGCACTAAAATGAAAGGTTGTTGGTGTTTCTCCTTATGTTGATGATTTTTTGGTACTGCGAGTACTAAAGGAACCTATGTCTAGTGGTAGTGAAGTACATGGTGCTATCTTATCTCTTACAAACAATGTTGCAAGTCCATGTATGAAATTCTGATAGGATATCTCCATAGTAACAAGTTTATCGGGGATGATATTTGGTATAATTTGTGAGTACTTGGATGCTCCATATATTCTAAAATATATGTATGAATCCATCACATAGTTGTCACCCATTGTGATGACCACTTGCATTGTTTCCTTTGTCATACATGGATTTGGATTGCAAAACACTGAAGTATATAGGGGAATGATAAATTTGTTACGTATTCTTGTGATATCACCTCTATAATTGTGTTTTCATAGGACTTTTCACTACAAATGAATGGGATTGTCCACCAATTTCCTTTGCCAATTCATCCTTGGGAAGTGACTAGTTGCATAGTTGATATCGTCTATGAAATATGGCATATAGAAAACCATGGGATTGTTAGGATTGGGTTTTTTCACCCTTGAGATAACATCACATTGAGTGGAAAAATAAAATACTTGACCAATTGAAAACTTGGCCCACTTTAGTTACTTAATATTTAAGTGGGATCCTATTTTCTATAAGCTTTGTGGCATTCTTTTCACTATATAACTTGATAACCAGTTCCATTGCATACCTATACAGTTATTTGATGTTTGAGTGGCATTGACACCTTTGTTACTTACTCTAAATAATTTGTCCTTAATCCACCAAATTTTGAGAATGTCATGATAATGTTTATTAGTGTTGAACCTAGTTACCTATTCTTCACTAACATTGAATTATGTTTTTAGGATGTAGTACATATCCAAACTTGATGGTTGAAATGATTCTATAACTTTCCTATTCTAATATTTAATCAATTTATTTTCAACATAAACATTACTGACCAACCATGAAACTACTATTATGGTCATGAGGGCTGGTCCAATTGCTATCTAGTGGAAATGAACTATCCTTATTGACTAATATACTTTAAGGTCATAGTCCCTAGTTATTTTTCATATTTGAACAATTGGTAAATTTTACCCCACTATAGATGTTGACTATAGCTATCTTTCATTTAGTTTTACCAACAAATGGATTGACTAGATATTCCACCATCAATTTTATGGCAACTTCCTCATCAAGCATAACCAGAGGCACTTTCCCGTTGTCTTTGGATTACTTCCTTTGTGCCATTTTTTCAACTTGCACTTCACACAAGGAGCCATTTCCCCTATTAATAGTTTTAGCAAAAATAATTGGAATGGATTACTAAATTCTTTGTGCTTTCCCATATTGGTTGTATATTTAAAATTTTCGGTAAGGAAGACCTTGCTTGGGTTTTGCATTTCACTACACAACCCAAACCTTTTGCATTTTTCCTACAATGAATTTGAATTCTATTCATTCCTTAGTAATAGTATATATCATACACTAAATTTTAGATTTAATATGATATGGTAACCCTTCGATGCATTGTATTGTGCATCACATTGTAACAAAAATTCTATGGTTCCCTTGCCCATTCTAGTTGTATGGATGAGAACATCAACCCATGGCTAGGTTGCACAAGTCAAATGATATTTCTTTAGTTCTTTCTCTCTTTGTCTGAATAAGGTAATTGGTCCTTTGAATGGCTTGCAATCCTAAGTTCAATCATGCATTCTGTGGTGAGATAAATCCATTTGAAATAATGAATCACTCCTTCCTATAGTTTTCTTGGTGAAGGTTTTAGGAAAAGTCTAGTAGTTGATTACTCAATGGTTTATGGTTCGAAATGGCCCATATGTCTTGCCGAATGGAAAAAATATGTGCCTTAGGTTATTACTTTGGACAAAATAAAGGTCATACCTAATAAAATAATGCAATTGCAACATATTTTTTACCATTTGAATGTTTATGTTATGATTATATATATACCAAGGTTGGGAAAAATATGCCAACCTCTTGGAAAGGTGTTATCAACATAGAGTGAAATTTATGTTGATTAGATGCTTTCCTTTTTCTTTGTGTGAGTTTTGATGGGTGACTATGTCTTTCCCTCAATAGTCTTAGGGTTCATAGAATTTGCACTTTTTATCTATAAGATATCCCTATCAAATGATGGGTTAACTTTGGACCCACGTTATTATATGTCCACATGGTGTTCCCCATTTCAATATTTATGATATTTAATTGTTGTCATACAAATTCAATCTCTTCCAATATTGTGATATATAATTATTCATCAAGTTTGTCATCAGTGTGATGTTATATCACATGACTTCAAAATTCGTAACTAATTCAATGTGTTGTAGTATGACTAAAACATTTGGATCAGCACAATATTCTATAATTTGGATTCAAAATTTGCAACCAATGTGATGTTCATCCCTCACAAACCATCAAAATTTGTGAGTTGTGTGCCATCATCATGCTCTAACCAATTTTCTCTTTGACGTTGTAATACCCCCAATTTTGACTTGGAATTTATTAAATAAAATTTATGTAAATGATGTAAATATGCCAGTATGGATTCCTAGTGTGGAGATAAAGGCACTGACCCTACTAGTGAATGGATAGGCATGTATAATGTAATATCTCTATAGGGACCATATGGTTTAGTTTTCATGATAACTCAAATTTATGTAAATGTTATGTTGGAAAAATAATAAAATTGTCCAAGATGATTGTGTAAAGAGCACTAGAGGGGCTATGATTCCACCAGAGGGAAAGAAGAAAGGGGGATATGGGAGATTAAATCCTCTATTTCCAAGTGTCAACCTTATGAACCATACTTTTTTTCCATGTGCCTTAAATAACTCCATTTATTTCATTTTGGATATTAAATCCAATCATTGATGCATGTGTGAAGTTGGTGGGGAAATATTTTCATACAATTATAGAAGCATGGGATGAATATAATTCATGACAATTGTAAGAGTCCTTTTCTTCTATGTTCAAAAGTTATGTCAGTTATATTTTTCACTATCCTCTCATCTCCTTTCGATTATACCATTCAATCCCATGCAAATTTTTCACAAGGTGGAGTTTCTCTCTTGCTTTCCATTCCACTGCCATTACCATTAGCAAACTATGGAATAACCATAAATTTAAATTGTGAACAAATAATTGTAGACATTAGATAAAATAAATGGCTATAGGTGAGGATAGAGGTTGCGCAAGGTAGGAACCTTTACCCATTTTGTTTTCCTACTCCTAAATGCTTGAGAATCCATGAATTAGTGTTACAGGAGTTTCACCAATAACATACAACATGTTAGACTCTTTCTACACACAGTGGTAACCATCTAAGGGTTGGATTTCCTAACGGAACTATGGAATAGTGAATGAAAATTCATTCCTTACGTTGTGTGGGGTAGTAGAAGAGATTTATTTGGATGGGATGGCTAAGTGAGTTCCTTGTAATTTCTCAGTGGTGAGCAGTTTGGCCAACCATGAGAACAAATGGGTTGTGGGATGATAGAGAGAGAAACTTGTAGGTGTTTCTTTCACCTCGGTGGAATCATATCCTATATTGGAGGTGTTATTTGTAGCTAATGCTTATGGTTGGGTGGAAAATCACTCTTACACATCTAGTTGCTTGGATCTTCTTACTAAAAGATAAGTATTTTCTTTGTATATGAATGCAGAATGATTTTATTTTCTTCCCGTGATGAATATTCTTGATTATGCATGATGTGTGTGTGTGTGTGGATGGAGTTGTATTACCATTGTGTTTTGCATCGATGCATTAGCTTATGCATTTCTTATTTATGAATTCGTACAATGTCCCATGGGGTGAAATTTATAATCTTGAATTCGTAAATACACTCTCCTATGGTTAGAATGATGGACGAGGACATGATAGAGTGGTATCCGAGCTAAGTTTCATCATTGGGGTTGTATGGGACAAGATCCATAGTTACAGGAAGATTATAGGTTATCAGACACTAGTAGAGGTGACTGATTTTATGACCACCCATTTCTTTTTTGACTGTCTTGTGCTGCAATTGTGACAAAAGCAAATGCCATTTTTTGCCAATTATTTTTGTCATTAATTTTGATATCGACAAAAAAAAATTCAACTCCTAACCAACCAAGACATGAAATGTGTCCCGTTTAAGGTGCTTATTGTTTCTTATTATTTCAAATGTGTGTCAATGTTGTAATGTCCAATCATCGATGTCGCAACAAAATGTCCAGAAGGGATTGACGTAAAAGTGTCGATAGAGAGACAGTTACACCTGACTAACAAATACTTCCAACATGACATAACACTGATGTTACAATGGTAGGATATTGATCAAGCAACGAATTAACATTGATGTTTCTACAAGACATCCTTAAGGAACCAACATGAAAGTGTTGATAGAGAGATGAGTGCACCTGGCCCACAAGGAATAATGTCAGTGTTGTAATGAAGTAACGTTGAGTCTACAGTAGATGAACATTGATCTTGCAATGAAATGTCCTGAAAAGACCGACAAAAAATTATAGCACTATGACGACAATGCTAAACTAGTAAAACAAATTTGTAACACTTAGTGGCGAAGAAGCGTTCATATAGAGATGATAAGACATAATGTTGTGACAACAATGTTGCACTAGCAAATTAAATTTGTAACCTTATTGAAAAAAATGTTGATATAGTGACAATATTTGTAGAATTAGAAAAAATATCCCAACACAGCTAAATTTCCTGTTAATCTTCCAATAAAGCATGCATTATCTTCATTTTCAGAACGTTGATTAAGTAAATATAAATGGTTTAGAGGGACATATGGTAGGGCCATTATATGACACATATGACCATGAAATAAACAAAATTGGATCATTGGGTACGTGGACTAATCAAATGTTGTCATGTGGTGATATGATTAACGCATCTTGGTCAGAGTATGCAGAAGCTCTTAAGTTTTCCACAAGGAATTTGACTATGCTTGATCAAAGTAAGGTCCTTAGGGTATTTTCCGTTCGAAATTTTCTAAGTATTGAAATGTGATTTTACCCTAGGCGATATTATTTTCTACTAATGTATACCATCTTATAATTAAGGACCAATAAATTCTAAAATGTTAAAGAAGTCCAGTCCATGTAAATACTTTGGCATAGTGCAAAAAGAAAAGTGACAAAATATAAGAAAGGTCATATAGAACTATGCGACAAGTCTGCGTATATATATTGCACATATAAACACTTGAAGAGAAAGCACAAAATAAAAATTAAATAGCCATTTCACATATAAACACTTCAAATGCTTAAAAACATATGGCAATAAATATCAACAACACAAACAAAGAGAAAATGAAAATATCATCATTGCAACATACAAAATGTGGGTAAAGTGCATAAAGCTAGTGAATGCATACAAAATGTTCTTTACTCAACTTACTCAATTGAAAATTGACATGTTGTTTTATGAGGTCAGAGCTAAAGTTATCTTTAAAAATTCCTTAGTATAAACTCTGAGATTTTACTATACCTATTAATCAAATTACAACAAATTGCATATGCGATATTCATTTTTTTGACAAAGTGCAGGAAGCCACACTACCAAATCTATTGGATCAACATCATGTGCAATAAATACCAATTGAGATTTACTCTGAAATCACATAAACCTTCATTGTCGTAACTGAAAAGGACAAATAAACTCTCCAAATTTGCTAAAGAAACACACAACAATTAACCTCAAAACACAATACCTTTAAAGAAATTCATAGTAGAGATACTTGGAAAATTACAATTGCAATACCTGCTCAATGAGGTATGTATCCCATATTTCAAAATAATAGGCTTCTCCACTTCAACATTCTTTCCTTCTACCTCAGCCTAAGCTTTCTTCAGAAGCCTTTCCTTCTTTGCAGCTTTATCTTTTGGCATGTATTTAAGGAGCATCTTGAAAAGGTTGGCATATACATTAAAACAAAAAGAGTTTGAGAAGAGTATGAGAAAGACTTGAACAATATACATAATAATACAAGATTTAAAAAAAACAACCTGAGATGGTAGACAATAAGATACACTTACTTAGACATGCTGTCAATGCGAAAAAAATAAACATGAATGCTTCAGAGTTTATTTCATAATTAAAAGGAAAATTCAAAAAAGCCCATGCCTTGGCGCTGTTACAACATTTGGGAGAATTGGAACTAGCTCATTTTGCATAATATCCAATTTTTTTGCTCACTTTAGCTAGTTCCCATAATAGTCTTTACTGAGGAGGTTACATTTAATGTATTTCATGAATACAAGTAGGTCATTTTAATTGTAAGGATGTGACATAAAACTTGGAGGTTAGATACTTAACTTGAAGATTTTTGGTTTGATGCGCATGATTGGATAGTTGTGACACATACACATATCTTGAGAAGAATAATTGGAGTGACTAACTGACTTGGAAAACATATTAAGGAGAATTAGGTAGAAGTGGACATGTGGCGTAGTGTAAGAGGAGTGCCTTGTTTGAGAACACTTGGAGAAATAACCACTTTGTAAGAGGGAGAATTGGGATAACAACTTGTTAGATAACACACCATCTAAATAGGGTGTTGGGCCCTAGAGACATCATGCTTGGATGATGCACAACCTTGGGTTTTTGGAAAAACCATAGTGTTGCACTTTCCATTCTCATATTGTAAAACACTACATGTGGGGTTTCCTTGTTGACTTAAGCATAGATAAAACTGCACGGACCATGTCTACATTTTATCTTGGCCTCCCTTGCATATTATATATAAAAGGTAGATAGAGAATTTCTCATTTCTTACTATTAATGTCTTCAATATTCTATATTTGTAACTGTCTTGGAGAAGTATTTTAGAGATCATGACTTGGGGATTGTGATATAAATCCTAGAGTCATGAAGATGAATCCTAGTGTTAGGGATGAGTAAGAGTTATTCACACATGGGATTGTTTTGTAGAGGTCATGGATTTTGTTAACCCATAAAAGGAAATTCTATGGTTCCAACCCTAGAGAATATATTAAGAAGAGATTAGTCATGATGCATGGAGGCTGGGGAATCACATTGCTCATATTGAGTCCAGTTGACATAGTTGTGCTTTCCTGTTCTTTTGTATGGTACATACTATGGAATAAAAATTGCAGTCATCGTTTACTACTTCCTTATAGGAGAAGCAATGTGTATAAAAGTAATGCTTCCTTAGGTTGTATTTGGTTATATATAGCATCTCTATGGGATGTTGTGCATTGTCATTAGCTTTGTCGATGGGCGTGCTAGAGATTGTTGGATCATTATTTTTGGTATCTACGGGCATTTTATACATATTTGTCATTAGAGGAATTTTGAGGTCTAAAATGGGCCTCCTAAGATAAATAATAAAATAATAGTTAAAATAATAAAATAATATTTATTAATTTTGGAGGAAAAAAGAAAAAAACTACTTTTTGTGTTCATATTTTCGACATATCTCCATGTGTTTTTACTCAAATCTCGATCGGGAGAGCTTGTTGAATGTGGAATTTGATTCCGCATCCAACAAGTACCCACACTACATACTTTTGATGGAACCCTCTACCCCAAAAATAAGAAATACCTGAAAAAACGTGATGATGACCCTAACCTCAAATTGGCCGAGGCATCCCTAACAGCTTTTGCATGCCTACTACAACTCGCCATAGAAAGTTTACCGAGGCTTCGATTGATGAATTGTCAGTTCTGTTGAGATTGTGGAACATGATTATAGCCACGGTGGCCTCCCCCATGACTCCTAACGGTCTGAGAATTCCTCTAGTCGAGATTTTTCAAACTAAGGTTTCACCCCAGTGGGGTCCATGCAACCTTGACAACGGTGCATCAACCCTGTAAAAACTTGTGCCAAGCGGACAGGGGTGGCCTGCCCATGGAGGCCATTCTCAAACACACCTATTTTTGGACCTCGACCTTGAATTGGCCCAAGCGTCCTTGAATGTATTTTGTAGGCCTACTACAACTTGCCATAGATCGTTGACCGGGGTTTCGATCAATGAACCATTGGTTCCGTTGGGATTGATGCACGAGATTATGGCTAGGGTGGCCTTCCACTTGACTCCACATGGCCCGAGAATGCATCTAGGCTAGATTATGAAAACTAGGGTTTCTCCCCAGTGGGGTCCATGTAACCCTGACAACTGTGCACTGGCCCTGCCCATGCCTCATTGTGTGTGTGAACTACATTGTGCAAGTTGAAGGAGGAGTGGTTAATATATCTAAATATTCATCTCATAGAAGTTGTTGAATGTTTAGGGTAGGAGTGGTCAAACGTTAGGCTAGTGTGGTAGTGTAAGAGGAGTGTAAGCGCAATTACCAAATCTCTTTCAATATAGCCATCTGGATCCTCTTTGTTTCTAATTATCTCCATCAATATCTTGTGCTCTGAATGAGGAAATAAGTAACGTACCTTGGCTGAGTTATTTTTTGACATTGTCTGTAGATGGATGTTTTTTCCAACAATCAAGTTTGTGAAGCGATAGACCACAGAACCTGGTATGTAATCCACAAATACATGCCCACTAGTTCTTCTTGATTTCCCATCTAGTGTAAGATATTCATCCTCAACCACCATCAAGCCAATAGGAAATTCATTGAATTCATCATCAATCAATGATCCATTCAAGATTTGCTTACCTTGAATGCATCGTTCCAACCAATAATCCGTGCCCCATTCATTGTCTTTCGGGGAAACAACTACATATATGTGTTCTAGCTGTACAATATCTGAGATATGGCCGTATTCTGTCAAAATCGTTGACTGAACCTCCTCTCAGTGGGTTGTTTCAATGACTACATGTGGGTCTATTGCAAGTGACACACAATCCCAATCATCAACCCAATCCATGCATTCACATTCATCCCATTCACCATTGCTACAAGGGCTACAAAAGAAAGCAAGTTTTTGGGTCCATATTTTAGATAGGGGGTTGTTTGAGCTTCAAAACGAATGAAATCTAGGTGTTCCTTGTACTATGCCGCAACTATAGGAACGAGATTGATCTATGTCAACCACTTTCAAAAAATTCTAGACTTCCCTTCCTGCCCCTGTTGATGTATGTTGCACTTTAGTTCTGTATGACATTGTTGCAGAGCACCATTGAACTATGGATTCTGCATCTTTGATATGGGGGTTTCTGGTAAACCGTATCTCCTCCCTTCGTAGTGTGGTCTTGATGCATGCATTGAACCCATCATGCTCATCTTTTCCATGCCCAGTATCAAAGTAGTTACATATATGTGGCACATTGTAAGTCTTATGGAACATACTCATCCATTGGAAAACTCAAGCATTTTTGAACTAGCCCACACAACCATCTGACCATATCCAATGTTGATCCATCTGTATATCTCACTCCTTTAGCTAATCATAGAAAATTAAAAAACAATGTTGCACATAATGCATATCATGGCATCTATCATCACTTATGTAAAAGTTTGTCTCCGTCTATATTATCCTGTTGTTATTGCTTCTCTCAGGGCCATGCTTATACGTAATATGCACCATGATGCTGACTTGGTTGGAATGGTAGTATTTGTTGCTCAGGATTAAACACCCTTGTAACCTGGGGTCTGGGGTCACCAACTTACTTCTAACCTTGCAGACAATTAGCTTTAATAGAGAACAGAAAGGAAATAGGAAGAAATATTGGACTCACCCGATTACCGACGGTTGATCCAAGCTTGATCTTCTTCCACTTTGCTTCTCTCCAAAGCTCTCAGGGATGCACCTCCTTCACCTGCAAAGAGAAAATTATCCAAGTAAAATCTTATACATGTATATATGACAGGTTAGATAAACAATATATATAGTGCTTAATCAAATGTATTCATCAACCATAATACATGAAAGAGACTCAACACAATGTTGGAAGAAGAATTCTCTTTATTAACAATCAGTGAATGAGATAAGTGTACAACCCAATGTCTGAGACAATGACTCCTCTACAACCAAAGGACTCTGAGTTCTGCTACTCCAAGACTTCTGAAGATATACCACCAGCATAACTTTTCTCTCCAAAATTGATTGATTAATTCCCTCCCCAAGGCCTCTATTTATACTTTGGGAAATAGAGTAGTTTTGAAGGTTGAGGAGGTTGAGATGGTTGGGGTAGTTAATGATTAAGGCCCAACTAATCTCCATTAATCATGATTTATATTTTTTAATGTCGAATGAAGATGTACGCGACTATTAATATAGGCAACCCGTGTATGACATGCAAGTTGCTTAAAGGAAACCCGTGTATGTTGATGTACACGGGTTGCAATGGAGATAGTTGCGTACAGTATGCAAGTTGTCAATGGGAATAGTCGCGTACGCACACGAGTTTCAATGAGGATAGTCGTGTACACCAATGAACACTTAGAAAAATAATATGGAAAGCTGGTTGAAGGGTAAATGCATCTCATGGCATGCCCATCTATACTGTTTTGGAAAACTTTAATCCTAAAATGTCCTTTTGTGTACCAACATAAGGAATGTCGGCACTCGAACGAAGAAGTTCCATTTGGGTTGATAATAGATGCCCCCTAATGTGTGAGGTCAGAGGGAAGTGATGGCCGAAATACATTATAATCTTATTATTGGAGAACTTAGAAGTCCAATGGAGTAGAGGTAGTACCTGAAACAAATACATAATAATGTCATATACAAAGTCATATCCGAGGATGCTATGTTCAATATACTGGAACACTAGCTCCTTTACAATATTTGAGTACATCATATAGTATGGGTACAAGACCATGTATATTACAAAGGTGTATCGAAGCCACAATATACAATAATGATGAGTCTTCAAAGATCTGGAAGTTGTGTAAGTGACCACAACATAATCTTGTGCAACTTAGTCCATAGACGTGAAACTAAGGTCTTCGTAAAAAAATCCCAATGAACCAGTACAATCCAAGCCATGTGAATAGATGTTATTGAAGTCTAACATGGATAGGATTCAATAGATTGTCAACCAATAGGTGATAATTGACAACTGAAGCAAAGGAATTCACAAAAATAAAAGTGAATCCTAAGGTACTATCATCAAAACTCTAGGTCTTCATCATCAAGAAGTGCTGATGCGGAACCATACTGTGATAAGGAAGGAAATAGATCCTCCAACGGATCACAAGAGTGACTAGGAACTGGGTAAAGGAAGGGAGACACAAGTAGTAACAGATATAACAATGATGGAATCAGGATATAGATCACACACAAGGTTAAGTCCTTGAACAGTGAGCACGACACAGAGATGACCCAAGGCATCTTTTGACTTTACAGATAGTACAACTAGACTTATCTGTCATGTAGGAAACATGATCAGATTCCCCAGGTAGAACTAACAAGAGAAGGAGTAAGCAACTCGAAGTAATAGCTGAACTAAAAGTGAACATTGAGACATTAGTATCGAAAAAAATAGAGAGTGCCATGTTCAAGGAGGACATGCTTCCACTGACTGAGAACCAAAAAGAAAAATTCTTCCTTACCTTCCCTGTTAAATTTTAACGAGTCCAGGAAAGTCAACTTGAGTCTCTCTTCATTTTTTAACAAGCTTGAAGAGAAGAGGGAATAATGCTTGATAGAGTCACTAATTCGTGGATTTTATGAGCCCGAACTAGTACATGCTCACTTGGTGTTTTCACGTTTAGAGAGTTTGAAAACTCCAAAGAAGACTCCAGGGGGGTCCTTTTTCGTCCAATTTAGTCTCCTGAGGCCATAAAAGTATAAAACATACCACATAAGAACTCTCTTAAATTCCGTAGAAGAAAAGGTGAACGTTTTTAGTACTTAGTCAGGGAGGTCTGAAAAAGGTTAAATTACCACCTACCCAACGCTCCTTCGAGAGCAGCATATAGATTGAGTTTTACGAGTGTGAAGGAAAGCAAGATCACTGAGAAATATCCATTGGAGTACGAGAAATGGGGCTTACAACAATAAACTTGATGCTTTGTTCTTGGTGTTTAACGAGCATGACAAAGACATAAAATACACTCGGAATATTTTTCATGTTAGGTCCAGAGCACAAAAAAGAGAAAACTAAGCTCATACCGGGAGTTCCTTTTCTGTAAGTTTAGTCCCTCAGGTTTGGAAAAGTGATAAACCTGTACTCGAGAATACTCTTCTCAATTCCGTAGAAAAGAGAGTGATCCTTACTCATATTATTCCACATGGTCCGAGAAAGAGATAACCTACCACCAATGTGGATGCCCATTCACATATTCTTAATGAGCTTGAACGAACAATTTTACTCGGCAGTCAAGTCTGTTTTGAGGAGTTAGACCTGGGCCTAAAGAAACTCCATAAGGGCGGGGAGTCCTATACAGGGATAACTTGTAAAAAAAGACCAAAATGAGGCTCAATTTGGTGTGAAAAATAGCTAAAAATATTCCCCTGAACCTATGACAGTTGCAGCATGAGTATCACAAAACAATAAGTAGGTTCTAAATGAGGATACTCATGAGAGGAAAGTCCTATCCACGGAAGAACAATGGTAAAGACAAGGAGCTAATGGTCAAAGATACCATAGTCCATGGTCGAAGTGTTAATGCTAGGATCAAGATGGATTAGGTATGAATGCAGAATGCATGCGAAATGACAAAAACCATCCTATATGAGCGAAAAACAACTTAAAGACGACCATAAACCTGTCATATGGAAGAAAATATATGGCATTAGTTTAAAAATTATGAACTATAGGGAAAAACCCACTTTGAAAATAAATTTTCTATAAATAGTTCAAAATATGAATAAAAAACTCACCATTTGATTTTTAACCATAAAAAGACAAGTTTTACCTCTACCTTTGATTGCTCGGTGTGGATGATTCGGGGGACCATTCTCAAAACCACAAGTGTCAGGTAAAACTACACTCCATGCTCTTTCATTTGATCCAAACAATTGTTAATTTTGAGCCCTAGTTCATGTTTTTAGGCGCCCTCAAAGCATGGACGTTGTGTACGCGGGTATGGTATGTTAATAGTCGTGTACACGCATTCTGTACGCGGGTTTCTTGAAAGACAGTCGCGTACAGTATGTGACTTGCCTAAAAGACAGTCACGTACGCTGCACGAGGTAGAAAAACAATGTATAGAGTGAAAATTTTCAAATTTTATATGAATCTAAAGGTTTGCAATTGCTTGTTTATTAGATTGAAAGATGGTTCTTGAGTGGAGGGAGTGGGAACATGAAGACATGGACCAAGAATCTCTTCAATATGCCTCCACAGTGAATGTTTTACGTCAAAGTTGGTTATTAAAGTTTTTATGTGCCTCACCTATGTGGGCCAATGTCCGCCTCTTAGAGTTTTTGATAAATTATTCGGATCATGATTTGGGCATGTTTGACCTTCAAGGTGAGGTTATAGAGATTACATCAGAGGATGTCTACTTAATTTTCATTTTATCATGACGGGGAGCTCCGGTGAACTTGGAAGGTACCAACAGAGGCGGTGACCCTCTAAATGTACAAAACTATATCGATATATACTGCAAGACAGACACTCAAAAGAGGGGTAGCTGCATCCCTATTGTTCACATTTGCAACTTTCCTTTATAGGTATTGACGAGCACTATAGTGAGGGTTGCAGGGTCATCATCACTTCACCTTGCAACTCGAAACCAAATGAGACTAGTAGTAGAATGTATGCAGGGAGCCCTATATGACTGGTGCTCGTGAGTGATCCCGATTATGAGAAAACAACTCTCTGACTGCAAAAGATGTAGGAGGAATAATTTTGGTTATTCCAGCATATTAGTAGCCTTCTTCTTTGAGAGAGTGTTGGGTTTGAGTCCTGCAGTACCATTGCTAGTTCGTTCTCCCCGTCAGCCTAGGCTAAGTAGGTGGGGAGATATCTTCCTCCGCCAGGGAGGTGGTGGATCAGTCCAGAGTGTTTATGAAGATGACTTCTACTTTTGGTGAGAGCAACAATTGCCAGCCTTGGAGTAGTTTCCATATGCTAGATTAGACTTTCAAGGTGATACCGACCTCATCCTCCCTCCAGGACGAGCATGGGGAGAGTTAGGTCATTTTTATTTTCAAAATTTTAAAATTTTTTGAATTTTAATTATAGAGATATATACATATGTATAAGAGTTCTAATCCTTTAAAAAAATGTCAAAATGCAGATATTGGACCAGTCCGCCCTGCTGGGCATCCACGCATGTATGTGCATCCTATTTTGGGAGAGGACCAGGGCTTGGTTAGGGTTCTTGAGGGGAATCTGGCTAGGATTACCCAAAAAGTACCTACCTTACAGATTGAGCACATCCCAGCCATCATGCAGGAGCTAGTGGTTGGTGTACCACCTGTCTGGATATGCCTTCTAAGATGAGTATCCAGAGTAGTACTTGTGTACATAAATGTTGTTGAGGCTACTGAAGCTGAAGAGGCTGAAGAAGCCCAAGTGCAGGGTGATCGGGGGGACCAGGGGGGTCCAAGTGACTAGGGAGGTCCAGCTTAGACCTAGGAGCATTTGATGGACTTTGATCCATGTTTTTTATATTATACAGTTATGACTGGATCTGAGGATCAGAGACTCGACCTATCTATATGGACAGATATTCACACACACACACACACACACACACACACATATATTGCCTGTTTATTTAAAAATGTTTTTAAATGTGTCTGCTGTATATTTTTATGTAAAACGTGTTAAATGCTAATCCAAGATATAATTAGCATATGCATCATTTAATGAATTTTGATTTCTTGGAATATGATTGAATGTAATGAACTCAAAATTTCTTTCCAATAACCTAACTTGCATAAACTGACTTAATAGAATAGGGTTGCACACCTGATAAGCCCGATTGAGTTGGGAAACCACCAATTGAGAGTCCATTCGGACTTCTAGCTGAGTGATACCACATGACAAAGCATCCCATAAAATTTTAATGACGGCCCTGTATTCAATGACATTATTGGTAGCAGGACCTAAACAAGTGCATCCTGAGGCGAATAACTATCCCGAGGATAGAACGGAGATTAATGTTCTTGTCTAAATCCTAGCATAGTGGTCAATTCAGTCATCATGCTATTTTGGAAATGACTGCCATGGTCAAAGACAATCACTTTAGGTATACTGACTCGTGAGATAATTTGATTGAACACAAAAAATATGCAGTTTCCCCGTTAACTTTAAAGGTGGGCATTGCCTCTGCCCATTTCATAAAATAATCTACAACGATAATGATATGTTTGTGCCCCCCAGCCAAGGCTGGGTTACACGTCACGTAATCAATCCCCCACTTCATGAAGGGGCCCACTGAGATGACGGGAAATAACAGAGTGGGATGCGACCGCATATTTCTAGTGTAAAGCTGACAAGGATGACAACGCTTCATTGCTTCCACGCAATATTTAAAGACTGTGGGCTAGAAATAACCGACTCGTAATATCTTCTGGGCCGTTGCTAACCTAGATAAATGACCCCCACACGCTCCACTATGGGCATCATTTAGGACAATATCTGCTTCCTCGTGGGTAAGACAGTGACACAAAACAGAATCTACCCCCCTACAATATAAAGTATCTCCTATAATGAGGTAGTTCTTGGCATGTAGGCGTAGTTTACGTCGTTCTTCCCATGAGAAAGCTTCATGATACTTCAAAGTCTGGAGATAGATAAGTATATCTCCATACCAGGGGTCAGAGGTGGAAATAAAAAAGATATGCTCATCTGGGAATGAGTCTTCTGCAATGGCTACATCTTCTTCTACTGGAAATTCTACAATGAGCTCAGCAAAAACTAAGGATTTTTTGGATTTGGCGGATTGAAAATCCAAGTCAAACTCTTGGAGAATGACTATCCATTTGTTGAATTTGCCTCCAACTATCTGTCGAGACAAAACATATTGAAAAGCATTAACATCCTCCACTACCATCATAGTCCTTAGTAAGATGTAGTGATGTAACCTCTGAATAGCATAAACAGCTACTAAGGCCAACTTCTCGACATGGGAATAACTAAGTTCAGGTCCAGCTAAAGCACGATTGAGATAGTAAACAACATGCTCTTGGAGCTTATCGTCCTCCTGGACTAGGACTACCCCTATGGTCGATTCAGATGCGGCCATATATAATATAAAATCCCTAGAGTAATCTGGGGGACGCAATAATGGTGCCGACAACAAAGATTTTTTTAATGCCTCGAATGCGAGTTGTGCAATTTCATCCCATATAAATGGGGTGTCTTGTTTTAACAGGCGCATGAAACCCTTAGTAATCTTGGAATAATTTACAATGAAACATCAAAGAAAATTGGACTTCCCCTGCAGGCTCTAAAGTTGCCAGATAGAACGAAGAGGAGGCAGATTTACAATGGCCTCAACTTTCAAAGGATCCACCTAAATGCCTTTGTTAGAAACAATGAGTCTGAGTAGTCTCCTTGACTCGAAACAGAAAACGCACTTGTGGGGATTCAAGCGAATCTTATAGTATCTACATCGTTCAAAAATCAAACGCAAGTGATATAGGTGATCGATCCTCTTACGAGAATGTGCAGGAAGATCATCAAGGTAGGGTTCGACAATGGCCTTAATATTGTGAAAGGAAAAATTCATTTCCTGCTGAAAGGTTGCCCCAACATTTTTCAATCCAAAGGGAATTTTCTTATATGCGAAGGTACCCCAAGGACAAATAAAAGTTGTTTTATGTTTGTATTCTGGTTTAATTTGGATTTGATTATATCCGAAGAAACCATCCATAAACGAAAAGACTTCACTTCCCGAGCAAACATCAATAATTTGATCTATAAATGGCATGGGATAGTTGTCCTTAGGACAGGATTTGTTTAAATCTTGAAAGTTAGTACACATGCGTATGTTCCCTTGCTTTTTATCAATAGGAATAGGGTTGGATACCCATTCTTTCAAAGCTATGGGATAAATAAAACCGACTTTCAGTAGTTTCTCCACTTCAGCCTTCACTGCCGCCGCTTTACGCAGGTTGACAGGTCTCAAGTTTTGCCGAACAGGTTTAGTGTCAGGGTATGTTCGGATTTCATGCTCGACTATAGATGGATCGATGCTTGGCATATCCTCATATGACCAGGCAAAAACGTCGCGAAATTCCTTAAACAAGAATGTATAGATCGCAATCTCCTCAGAAGAGAATTTTGCGCCAATATGCACATTTTCCACAACATTAGGATTTACAGAGATGTTGATAGGGATAGTAGCGGAAATATTTTCCATGTTCCCCTCAATAAACATTCCTTCCCTTGGTAAGGGATTAATGGGTGTATGAACATCGTTTTCCAGTCTCATATGAAACTCCTGGTTCTCTATACTGCTTAACTTTGGAAGAAAATAGGATCGATGGTGAAGATCTTCGCAGATCTTATCTCGTCCGCACAGGGCTTCTAGAATGGATTCATCCGAAGGTAAAACCATATCTAAGCAATCTCTAAAATGCAAAGAGTTTTCTTCCCAAGCAGGCAGATAAGATTCTTCTGATTCCTCTGAGACTGTGAGGGGGACCAGAATGGGATCAACATCGGTACGGGTGATAGCTTGATAAGCCACTTTCGCTGTCGATAAGGGCACTTCAGGTTCATGGTGGGAAGGGAGAACCCAAGGATCAGTCCTATCAACAACCGTAGCTATGGACTTCCCAACACTAGTAAAACTTATATAATTATTCGGAGCTGGAAGATCAAATGTGCCCATCAATGATGCGTACATTCCAGCCCCTAAGCTCTTTGAAGCAGGTTTGACCTAATCAACCAATGGTATAGTGGACTCATTAGATTCCATGTGGCCTTTTCAAGTGAAACTAAGTTGGTCAACAGTAACCAACTTCCCTTCGTGTGGAAACACTACCACCCGAAAGATGACCGATGCAATAGCAGACATGGCATAAGTCCAACTTCTCCCTAAGAGAAAGTTGTAATCCAAAGGTGCATCAATCACCTCTACCTCAACAGACACTGATTTCCCTGCCAGCTTAATTTGAAAAGCCGGTAGGATACCATGTGGATGGAATGACCTTTTGTTGAAAGAAGTAAGTAGGGTGTTTGATGGGACCAGCTCTGGGGATCCAAGAGCCTTCCAACAAGACAAGGACATAACACATGTAGAATCACCCTCATCAACAACTGCTCTTCCAATGGTATTTCCACCATGGATGACATCTATCGATAAGGCTACATGATATGGTAGGTGAATTTTGATATCAGACAAATTAAATTTCGCCATGAGACTCGATGAGTCCATACTACCTAAGGCTGCTAAGAGTGCATTTCACTGGGCGGGACAACTCTATAACACCTTGAAAGCCAACATTGGGAAAGGTGTTTGGGCTAAATATTCAACTACGGAGTAGTTTACTACAGCCCTAGCATTAGGATTATTCAAGGTCTTTTTAAAGACACCTTTCGGTATCTTGGGTATAATTTCGACAGGTTTCTCAATCATGAGAGGGTTAGAAGTTTCACATGTTGACTTACCCTTCTCTGAGGTCTCTTTTTCATAGTTCTTATTCCTGGTCTGTAGTAAAGTTTGGGATCGAACCATGTTGATATAATTGGGGTCAGGGGCATTTGGGGTGCCCCTTGCTATATTTGAAGTTGAAGCAGAATTCTGCCCTTGGGGAAAAGGATCCTTCAGGGCAGCCGGTTGTTGAGCTTTTAATAGCTTCTGAGCTTGTTCCATAAGGGTACATAGATGAGTAAGGTGATCTTCATGGCACAACTTACATGGGAATTTCACCTTCTTCTTTTCTTTCTTTCCCCCATCAGCATTGTTTGCGGGTTTTTTCTTGTTTTGGTTTCCCTCCCCTTTCTTTCCTCTCTTATTTTTCCCACCGGGATGCTAATTTCCCTTTTGAGAGGTTTGTGCAAAAACATTTGCATTTTGGGGGGAGGGGGCAGCCTTTGTTTCCTCCACCGTAGAATGTTTGACGGACAGCTGATGGAGCTGTTTGGCCAAAGATTCTACAGTGGGAGAATTTACGAAACCAACCACACCATTGGCATGGGGTCTAGGCTTAGGTTTCTCTACATCATGCGTTGGCCTCGATGCCTTAGGGATAATGTCATATAAGATCCTAGACTGAGAATATATCAAATCTAGTTGCTGGGCCCTGAGGATAGCTTCTTCCTCATTCGTCACTCTTGAAGTAGATACATCCTTAGATATATAAGGCAATAGGGATTTAAGGAACCATTCTAATAAGAACTCAGGTGGAATAGTGGCTTTAATAAGGTTCTTTCGTATTCTCCACTCTTGGAGGTGATCCGACATATGGGTGGCCTTGTTCTGTCGGAAGGTAGACAACAAGTCTGTTCCAAAATCATATCGGACAGGAAGCTAGAAGTGACTAAGAAATGCATTATCCAAGTCCCAAAAACTACTAAATGCAGTAAAAGGAAACTCAATGTACCATTTTGCTGCAGTACTCATCAAAGTTGTTTGTAACAACCTCAACTGAACTAAATCTTCATTTAGTGAGTTGGAAGAGCACCATAAATGGAAAGTGGTGGGATGAGCTCCAGGATCGTCACCAACTTTGCCTTCAGATTTTGGGATATTCGAGGGCAGCTTGGTAGGGATGGGTGGCTAGGAGGGATCATGTCTCACCGAGTCATTCATCATTTTAGACAAATATGGAAAGTTTAACGTTGCCAGGAAAGGAATCTTAGGTCTAACCGAAGCACTAAAATTACTAGTTTGGGGATTAGAGGGACGTTCCCCCATATTCCCATATGTGAAGGTGGGGTTTCCCCCTGCTGCTGGTTGTGAAGTGGATGGGTTGCTTTGGAAAGGATTCCATCCATAAGCCACTGGATTGTTTGTGTGAGGTGTAGTATAAGAGGCTCTGGCTTCCCTAGTCGAAACTGGGGTTTGAAATATAGGAGTAGGTATCCCTCCGCTAAAAATTGAAAAGGGAGAGCTTGTGAATGGAGCTGAAACCGGAGTTTGAAAACCTTGACCATAAGGGTTAGTGTTTCCAAATTGCACCCCTACATATGAGGGTGTTGGGCCTACGTATGGAGTGGATGGGGGAATGTGCCCCCCCTTCCAAGGAAATCCTTGGACAAAAGCCGAGCATCCTATAGGACCACTCTGGGCAGTGTGTGCGAAGGAAGTAGGAATTGTAGGTACACTAGGAATCCCAGTGACCATACCACCAGAAGCACCTGCTAGACTTGTGAGAGCTAGTGGTTGAACCACTAAGCTCGCTAGAGTTAAGGGCATAGTAGGTATACTGGATCTAGGGGCACCTACCGAGGGAGGTAGAACCCCTTCAGCTGGAGTAGCTGAGGTGGAAGTAAAAGAAATTTCTCCTGCAGTAGACATTATTTTTCCCACAGGGACACCAATCATGGGTGGATCGAAAGGACAAACCTGAATGATCACAGGATTGTTTAAGTCAGTTAGAGGTGTGTTAAAATTCCTTGCAAACTCGTCAGCCTGCAATTCTTCTATCTCAACTGTGTTTAAATTAAAATGGTTTGCCCTAAGTTTTGGTTTACCTGGAACTTCACTAACTCCTATCAGTTCAAAAGAACCGTCTGTGTCCAATATCCACCTTTGAGGGGGAGGTGGAGGTTCCAATGTAATAAGCGGAGGAAGGTTTTGCAACCTTCATCACCTTCTGATAGATTGGTCCTCCATGATTGTAAATTTGACTCTTCAAATCCCAAGGTCGGCTAAACATAGACAAACCACAGAGCAATCACTACAAAAATTCCTAAAGTCTCAACAATCAAAAGGGGTACAAGATATGCTTTCCCGAAGAAAGCTGAGAGACAGTTTCTTGGCATCCTTAAAGAGGTTCTTAGGCACAAGCGGAGGAATCACCCACCGCACTCCTACACTTTCAACAAGGGTTACCTTCCAATCCCATCCAAGGTGAACCAGAAATAGCCTTCCGGTTTACCTGTGTATAAACCCTAGATGTCAAGAGACTAGAGGCTACCTTAACTATACCAATAGTCTGGGGGGACAGTCACAAGCCTAATTCATACACATGGGCAGGGTAGCTGAGCCCGAAACTCTGTCTAGGATAGAATCCCCAGAAATGTAAAAACCTTGGTCTATGTTTCGACAAGGAATCGAAGGGTTATCTCCTCAATCCAATGC
Source organism: Pseudotsuga menziesii (assembly GCA_001517045.1). NCBI lineage: Eukaryota > Viridiplantae > Streptophyta > Pinopsida > Pinales > Pinaceae > Pseudotsuga > Pseudotsuga menziesii. The sequence goes on along the minus strand of LPNX010583970.1, from coordinate 24,666 downwards.
CTCCACGCGGCCTCGTGCTTAACTCTCATTTGAGAGGAGCTTCCCAGATACTATCGATAAAGAGAAGGATTTACCTATTGACTGGTCCACTATGTCTGAATTTAAGTGCTTATGGGGAGTTTACACTTCCTATCCCACAAGTCTAGCCTAAGCTAGTAGGTGTATGTCCCTATAAAACAAAAATTACTAATAAGTTTTAAATTATAGCGTTCATTTTAAGGGTTGTTTCTACTCAGAAGGAAAGTGGAGTGAAAGACTATGATGTTATTGACTCGATAAGAAACGTAAAAAATAGGTGTATAAATAATTTTCAAAGAAAAATATCACTATTTAAAACAAGCTTCTCTTTTTCTTTTTTTTTGTAAATATAAACTAATGAAAATGCAACTAAGAAAGAGAAAACTAAGACTTTTTTTTGTAATTTTTGAGATTTTATTTAAAAACTAAAAGTAAAAATACCATATGCAATTCGAATGCAAATGTTTCCAATTTTTTTCTTTTCACTTTTCAAATTCCTCAAAGATTACTATGCACCTAAATGCAAAATTCTTGAGTATGCTTGAATAATCTAACTATATAAAGTAAGCAAAATGAAGTAAAGAAGATTTATAAAAACCAAAGATCAACCACCTAAGGAAGACTTGGAAAACACCCAGCTGGGAAGACACAATGAATAGAAAACACTGAAATCAATCAAAGGCAAGTGACAAACCAACACAATTCAGAAATAGAATGGGATATACGGTATCTAGAACCCTGATCACTGATTCAGACAACCAGCACTTGTACCTGTCACCCAACAGGAAAATCCACTTCAAATTGCTAAAAGAAAGACAATCCAACCAATAAAAACCCAAGGGCTTACCGAAAAGCACAAAGTATGGTTAACAGGGCTATCAAACCTCTAGTGCAAAGCTAGTACTAAAGACCCCTAAGCAAAACAAAATCCACAAAAGGATAGGGACAAGCAACCCAACCCAAAAAAATTTGTTGCTTAGACTTGTACGCGACTATTCACAAGAGCAAACCGCGTACTATACGCGACTGTCTAATGCAGCAACCCGTGTATACAGACCTCCGTACACGACTGTGTAGTATAGCAACCCGCGTACAGGAGTAAAATTTTTCAACAAAAGGAAAAATTATAAAGGCCTTCACACACCACTATAAGTCTAAACCAAGACACAACACCACACACTGAATCAAAGCAAAGACTGGGCAAGGATCTACAGCAGGATGGGCTCCCCAACGAAGTCGCCAGTTCTTTTGTTCATGATTAAACACCTTTGTAACCTAGGGTCTAGGGTTACCAACTTACTTCTAACCTTGCAGACAATTAGCTTTAATAAAGAACAGAAAGGAAATAGGAAGAAATATTGGACTCACCCGATTACTGACGGTTGATCCAAGCTTGATCTTCTTCCGCTCTGCTTCTCTCCAAAGCTCTCAGGGATGCACCTCCTTCACTTGCAAAGAGTAAATTCTCCAAGTACAATCTTATACATGTATATATGACAGGTTAGATAAACAATATATATATTTCTTAATCAAATATATTCATCAACCATAATACATGAAAGAGACTCAACACAATGTTGGAAGAAGAATTCTCTTTATTAACAATCAGTGAATGAGATAAGTGTACAACCCAATGCCTGAGACAAGGATTCCTCTGCAACCAAAGGAATCTGAGTTCTGCTACTCCAATACTTTTGAAGATATAACACCAACATAACTTTGCTCTCCAAAATTGATTGATTAATGCCCTCCCCAAGGCCTCTATTTATACTTTGGGAAATAGAGTAGTTTTGAAGGTTGAGGAGGTTGAGATGGTTGGGGTAGTTAATGATTAAGGCCTAACTAATCTCCATTAATCGTGATTTATATTTTTTAATGTCGAATGGAGATGTACACAACTATTAATATAGGAAACCCATGTATGGAACACGAGTTGCTTAAAGGAAACCCGCGTATGCTGATGTACGCGGGTTGCAATGGAGATAGTCGCGTACAATATGTGAGTTGTCAACGGGAATAGTAATGTACGCATGCGAGTTTCAATGAAGATAGTCGCGTATGCCAATAAACACTTAGAAAAATAATATGGCAAGCTGGTTGAAGGGTAAATGCATCTCATGTCATGCCCATCTATAGTGTTTTGGAAAACATCAATCCTAGAAAGTCCTTTTGTGTACCAACATAAGGAATGTTGGCACTCGAATAGAGAAGTGCCATTTGGGTTGATAACAGTATTGAATATGAATTTCATTTTGTAGCTGAAGGGTGTAGTTTTATGCAAAATCCACAATTGACAATATGGTCCCAATGGGAAATTTGTCCCTACATTTTCTGTACTGCTCATCCTTCCATCGTGCTACATGCACATGCTGAACATACTGCTTGGTTTTCTTGTAGAACTGTTGGTCATCTGGGCAGACCTGGGTTTACTATAATGAACCAACAACACTCCTAGCTCACTGGCCCTTTCGGCGACAGTCCGCGGAGCGGCCTGAATTCTCACCCGAAGTGATCCTAATGGGTTGGTCGAGGACTCAAGTGTCTCGACCAGGTTCTGTATGGCATCCTGTGTGCGTCTCGCAGATCTTCTTAGCTCATGAGACCGATCTTTCCTCTCTACGATGCAATGCACAGTTTCCTATTGCTCGCAATGACTTAACCTCTATCGCATCGTCGCGCCTGGGGTAACACCTAACTCTGTCCTACGCTTGCTCCTCAACCCATGGTATCACGCACCGCAGCTCCTCTGCTGGTGCGATATCATCTCCCTACGATATCCTACCGCTGTGACTCAGCGTACTTATCTTACTGGTGTTAACTTACCGGACACAATGCGCAAAGCAGTCTTATACTGCGACTCTTAACTGTCTCAGGTGAAACTTAGACAAATCCTTATACAGAATACCTAAACGACTTCAACTTGCATTTATCCTGTTATTATGCTATGAACTGAATAACATACACATACATATATTTACTGTAAGCAAAGTTCATGTAATGAATGACAGATATAACAATCAAATACAATCACATGAATCAAACCCATAACACTCTGATTTTACGTGGTTCACTTCCAGGATGGAAGTTACGTCCACAGAACTGTGTTTCTATATTATAACTTGAGAGAGGTACACAGTTCTGCTGCACCGCATATGCAGCTAGAGATCTTCTGGGTAACTCCGCAAACAGCCTGGAGCCCTTCTCTCCTAGATCTCTTCTCTATCTCTATATTGCCTTCTTACAATATACTCTCACTAACTCTCTCTCTCTCTTTGTCAATCCTTGCGGATTGTTACAATACAAAATAACAGTAAGCTAACAAACTACTAATAATCTGACTAGCTAGATGGCCTAAAATGCCCAAAATGCCAACCTTTTACAATACAAAATACATCCTTTTATAGGTGGCTCGAAGGTCTTGCCATTACAACACTGTGGGCCTATCCCAACAGTAACCCAAACCCTAACTAGTGATAGTTGGCATGTCTGTACTTGGGGTAGCCACTTTTCGTCACACCACTGCCCTCTGCAGTCTTCCATGCTTCTCGGCACTGACCATGGGTACTATGCACCGCTTCCCATCTTCTGTCCTTCGTCTTCAATACCTCGGCCTCGTTGCTCCTTTTCCTTTATGAGGGTAGCTGAGCCCTCCTGTCTTCGCCACTGCCTTCAATGCAGTGGTTGAGCTCTCTCTTCTCGGCCACTCAGGTACAGTCTTCTTCCTTGACTTCTCTGTTCCAACAGTCACGGTTTCTGGCTCTACTCTACAGCTAGAAACATGGTACGGCGTTGTAGCTTTACCTTATCTCCTCGTTGTCGCCAAAACTGTCTATCCACCAAAATGGAAGCTTCTCCTGTAGCTACGGGACCCTGCTCCAACAGTCCCCTAACACTTACTTGTGGCTCGTCCCTGAGCCACTACCAATAGGCTTCTCCTACTGTAGCTTCTCCTTGACTTCCTGTGAAGTACGCTGAAGCTTTTCCTGAAGTCCTGCGACTTCATTCTCCATAGCTGCGACTCGCTCTTTTGCTGAGTTAAGCATAGCTTGACTAATACCTGAGTCTTCTGCTGCATCAATTTCATTTCTGGCGGCAGTGAACTCCCCAACTTTCTGCTCAACCACATCGAATAGCTCTGTGATTTGTTCCTGATATGGTTGAAGCAGGTTATTGATGTGTATCTCCTTTGCTCTCAACCGCTGCGCTTCCTGCTGCAAGCGGTTCATCTCTGTCGTCTTTCTCATCTTCTGAAGAGCTGCTAAGCTCTTGATTTCTTCCTTCATTGCTGTTGTGGTATTCTCTATCTACTTAATACTTTGCTGGATTTCTACTTTCTCGGGAGTTTCATCTAGCTCCGACCATGTGTTCGTCACATCAGCTAGCATTGACATTGCATCGTCTATGCGAGATTTTATCTCTGCGGAAGTGAGTCGAAAGGCCTCTACTCTAGCTTCCTTGTTTTCCTGGGGGGTGCCCGGTGGTCTAGCCTCAAGCTCAGCAATATGCTCTTTGTGGTCTTCCTCCATTTTGATCACTGTTTCTTCCATCCTGGTTACTGTTTCCTCCAGAGCCTTTGCTCTGTCTGCAACTCTTCTTACCTTCTGCGGGATAGGCAAGGCGAACTCAATATTACATTGGGGTAACTCCAATGCAATGCTCTGTAAGACTTGAGAGAGATCCTGTTCTCTTGCTTCATATTTTTTTAACTCATATGCCTTTTTCTAATAGCTGGTGGCGAGTGCTACATTCTGCTGCTTCAGCTGTGTGTTCTGCTTATAAGTCGCGAGCTCTCTACCTCTGAGCTCTGCGCTTAACTGCTACTGGATCATCTGTAACTGATCAATGTGGAACTTTGCAAGGTTAACCTTGACAGGTTTCCTAAGCTATATCGGTACATTCTTCATTGATGTAGGGAATCGGATGCTCCCTGGTGGTATCAAGATTGTATTGAGGCGGTCCGCTGGGAAGATTTCCTCACGGGAAATCGACTATGTTGAACTTTCTCCAGCGGTCGCCTTTACTGGTGGAACCTGTATCATGGCAGTCTTCTCAGTGATTATCTTTAAATCCAAAAGCTACTTTTCTACCATGCTCTGTATCTTTTCCTGTGATGTTTGCATCACCTCGAATGAGTCGTTCAATGTGTCATGCATTCTTGTTGCAATGAGTTCATAATCATCCTCTGTCAGTGCAGTCTTCGAAAGTGGTTTTGTGGCTTTGTGCTTTTTCTTCTTTGGTGTCTCCAGTATATCTTCTTCTCCATCTTGCATAATCTGCGTCTCTGGTGTCCCTTGTTCTCCATCCTTCCTCTTTTGTCCTGGCAGTGGCACTTGTGCTGCATCTTGCGTTTTGGTCTCCATTTTGTCTTTGCCTTTATCCGATGGGTCTATCTGTGTAGTTCCTGATGGTAGGGGTGTGGTATCTTCTAACACTTGCTTCCAATTGGCATAAAAGTCCTTGATGATGCCTTCGATATCCTTCGCTGTCATCCTGAACCAGCCATTAGCCCAATCATCCCTTTGAGTCCTTTTTGGCCTCAGGTAAATTCTATGGCGGTCCACCATAAAATCAAGCCGATCATCATACATGTCCACAACCTCCTTGCTGATCCATGGTGTTTCTTCGATGACTTTCCTCAGTAGCCTATAATATTCATAGAATACTATCGCATTGACCTTCTTCTTAGTTGGGTGGCTAGTCTCCCATAAGTTTGTGTAGTGCGTACCTCTAGGCTCACCACTCGCTAGCTGGCGAAATTGTGTATGGGGCGGCTCCTTCCATCTGACGAATGCACAGAGTATTAGTAGCCATGAAAAATGGAATGGGTGGGTTGCCTCATCCCGAGCTTGCAAACAATCTTGCTGAAACATATTTAACAAAAATAAAGACCAATTGAACTGTTCCCCCTCTGCAAATTGTATGGCCAGGTTAATTATTGATCCTATGACTTCCTTAGGGCGAACCTTGGTTAAGAGTCTACCTGCAAGCAGACTAGCTGTAAATCTAAGGGTACTGTCTATTAATCTTGCAATGTCGTAAGCCCTACCACCTCGCTGCAGTTTATACTTGGCGACTAGGGTTGGTGATAGCTTGGAATCCTTGGTTTTTCCTGTTATATTTGTCTTTGGGACTTGACCAGTCTTGGACAGCCCGTTGATGCAGTGTATCAGGTCGATGTTCAGGTCGACCTTGCTGCCAAGCCAGAGGTAACCCCCATGTACGCATGAAAGTAAGATGCGCACCATGCCATTAACCTCTGCGCCACGTCCAAAATGTGGTATTCTTAACAGATTGAGCAGACCTGAGCGGTCAAGAACCTGGACATGTGCCATGGGAACATATTCATCTGCACCTGTCCTTGGGTTCTTCTTAATTGTAAGGTACTGATCTGGTCTGAACTGAGGGTATGTCTTACTATCGCCCAGGTTATAATCTACAAATTTAGAAATAGCGACATATCCTAATAGATCTCCATCCTCCTTTACTCAAGAATCAATCTGTGGAATAGGAACAGGAAACTTACCACTCTTGGGAATTTTTACCTCTAGCGCGCTGTCAACTCGTGGTATGATGTAGTCTGTTGCATTATGAACTTCTTCATCCAGCTCTGGACTGGATTCTTCTCTTATGTGAGTTTGGCTCCTCATCCCTGGTCGTTGTCCTGTCTGTGATGAACTTGGCATGGTCATAGCAGCTGTAAGGCCTCCACGCTCGAATCTTTCCAAAATCACTTCTAGAGGTTCGTCCTCCGACAGAACCCACTCAGTGTTATACTTTGGATTGGTAATGGCTGCAAACTTTGGAAATCACAGCACTCTGTAACGGAATTAGCTCTAGACAGGGGAAACTTAACACTGCACTCTATAGCTCTCGGCTCTCTGCAAAAGTAACCCTCCCGAATGAATAATTTCTGCTTTTATACTGAAGGCGGTAATCTCGGATGCAACGGTCATCTAGACTGAACCCGTCGGTCGTATTAATTGCTTGAACGAGACCACACTCGTCATTCTGATCCTCAATAAATGCTGAAATCCGATCAATTTTCCTCGAAACATGTGTGTGCAGGCGCTGGTCTCGTCGAAGATTTGCCAAATCTAGAAAAATTTATTATGCCGTGCCAAATCTACGGTAAGGTATACCGGTCAATTTTCTCATTAACTGCCTGTCAGAAGGTGACTCGACTAGCCGTCTGTCTCATTACAAAACTAGGTACGTGGCACGGAGAAACATCGCGCTGCTGCGATGCCACACCGCACATTAGAGGAAATTTCAAATCAAAATGGGCCTCCTAAAATGAACTAATAAAATAATAGTTAAAATAATAAAATAATATTTATTAATTTTGGAGGAAGAAAATAAAAAACTACTTTTTTGTTTGTATTTTTAACATATCTCCTTGTGTTTTTACTCAAATTTCGATCGGGAGAGCTACATCATCATTCCGTTTTTTCAGGTATTTCTTGTTTTTGGGGTAGCGGGGTCCATCAAAAGTATGCAGAGTGGGTACTCGTTGGGTGCAGAATTTAATTCCGCATCCAATGAGCTCTCTCGGTCGAAATTTGAGTAAAAACACAGGGAGATATGTCAAAAATACGAACAAAAAAAGTAGTTTTTTTTATGATATCTATCCCCAAATTTATATTAAAAAAATGTTTAAGACCTATATGGTATTTCAAATTTAAAGCAATTTCATTGGCTAACACATGATGACATGGAATTTGAATAAAAGTTAAAAGGCCCATTTTGAGTTGAAATTTCCTCTAATGTCACTTGCTCAAAACAAACTTACACGTGTCTTTTTTTTTTTTAAATGAACCATCCTTATGCGATTCCTTATACTTAGAAAACCTGCCGGTGTAGACTAATTTCCGATGTGATGCCTCCTTTCAACTACACTAGACATCTGCACCATCCGCAACTCTGAATTAGGGCTGAGAGGTGGAGTGGCTGTCACTATAAAGCTTAAGCCTACTTCCATTGATCATCGTGGGAAGAAGCTCCCCATTAAGTTTGCTGAGCTGAACGGCTTCTCCCTCTGTGAATTGCTGTACCTAATATGGCCCCAACCAATACGTCTTGAACTTCCCTAGAAACTTAAGAAATTTACTGTCATAGAAGAGTACCAGGTCTCCAATCTGAAGAGTCTTACTCTTAATGTGCCTGTCATGCCAATATTTTTCTCATGCCTTTTGCACTTTCTGATGGAATCCAGCGATGAATCTGTCTTCTTCTAAGGCAAGTAGCTGTGCTAGCCTCTCATGCACCGTGTCTATATCAGCCATTCCAGTGATCTGAGCAATTCTTAAACTGGGAAGGATATACTCCATAGGCATAACAGCCTCCTGCCCATACACCAAGCTGAAAGGTGTGTGTCCTGTAAGTTTCTTGCATGTAGTCCTATATGCCCATAATACAGCGTTAACTCTGAGGTCCCAATCATTCCTTTGGCTGTTGCATATCTTAGTAAGAGCATTTTCTAAAATCTTATTAAAGGCCTCCACCGTACCATTAGCTTGCGGGTGGTAGGGAGTGCTCTTATGGTGCTGTATCTGAAAATCTTCCGTGAGGGCCTCAATGGTGCAGTTCAAGAAGTGTGTGCCTTGATCGCTCATCAAAATTATTGGGCATCCAAATCTAGTGATGATGTTTTAAAAAATGAACTATGTGGCTGTAGAAGCATCACAATTTCTTACTGCTTTGGCCTCTGCCCACCTGGTGAGGTACTCTATTCCAGTGATGATATATCTCGCACCAGTTCGTTTTCCTGATGGGTTGATAGGACCCACAAAGTCTATAGCCCACTTGTCAAATGCGTGCAATGTGACCTGCAGTCGCAGCGGCATTTCATCTCTCCGCAAGGGTTTTCCTACCCTCTGGCAGAAATCGCAGCATCTGCAAAATTCCTTAGCGTCTTTATGTAACGTAGGCCACCATAATCCTGCGGTCAGGATTTTCTGTGCAGTCGGCTTTCCTGCGAAATGACCTCCTGCGGTACCTGAATGTGCTTCTCTGATAATAGCCTCTTTTTCATGCGGCATCACACATCTGCGCAGGACTTCATATGGACCTAACTTATATAGTTGTCCTGCGATTTGGGTGAAGTTTGCTGCTTTAACAACCAACTGCCTCTTTTGATGCTTGGTAAAATCCTCAGGTGCCCTTCCTGTAGTGAGAAAGTGAATGATATCAGCATAGTACTCATCTGCGATTTGGATAGAAAACAACTACGCATCTGGCAAATTGTCCTCTAGATTACTTGGCTCTTCTCCTAAGTCTATTCATGACAGATGATTAGGTTTAGCATTCAATCTTCCTAGTTTGACAATGATTTCAAAATCATACTCCTGAAAGAGGAGTAACCATCTGTAGATCCTTCCCCCTAACACTGGCTTATTGACCAGATACTTGAATGCGGAATGGTCAGTAAACATCTTGAACGAGGCACCCAACAGGTAGTGCCTGAACTTCTGTAGCGCGTACACCATAGCTAAGCCTTCCCTTTCTGTCGTGGTGTAGTTCTTTTCTGCTATCGACAGCTTTCTGCTGGAGTATGCGATAGGATGATCGATACCTCCTTCTCCTGGTTGCGTTAAAACAACCCCTAGTGCGATGCCAGATGCATCTACATGTACATGAAATGGATTAGTCCAATCTGGGAATACTAATATGGGTGCTATAACCATCTTCTCTTTAAGTGTATCTAGACTCTGCTGGCATTCTTCATTCCATAGGAATTTTACATCTTTCTTTAACAGTTTTTCCATCGGTGCTATAATATTTGCATATCCCTTGATGAATTTTCTGTAGTACCAGGTATGACCAAGTACTGTTCTCAATTGTTTGACTGAGTTGGGTGCTGGAAGATTTACAATGATGGCAATCTTTGCGGGATCTACCATCAAGCCTTGTCTGCAAACAATGTGACCCAACAAAATACCAAATGGCGCACAGAATATACATTTTTTCAAGTTCAGATAAATCTGGTACTGCCTACATTTCTCTAACATCAGTCTTAAATCTCCTATGTGCTTGTCAATTAATCCAAATACAGTCCAATCATCAAAATAAACTTCTAGGAATTCATGGATGTATTCTTTAAATACAACAACTACTACTGTAGAAAAGATAGCTGGTGCATTCTTAAGACCAAAGGGCATTACCGTATACTGGAATGAGCCCCATTTTGTTGCAAACATGGTCTTATGGCGATCTTCTGGGTGGATCCTGATCTGGTGATAGCCGGAAAAGCCATCAGTGAAGGAGTAGACCTCTTGTCCTCCCACATTATCTAATACTTCATCAGTGAAAGGTGTTGGGAATGGATCATGAAGCGATGCGTCGTTGAGTTTACGTAAGTCGACACAGATCATGATGTCTCCTTTGGTTTTCTTCTCTTGCATGACCATGGGACTAACCCATTCGCTCTCTTCCATGGGCTCAATGATTCCTGCTGCTAGCATCTTATCGATCTCATCCTTAACTTTTTCTTTGTAGCGCAGATTCAATCTATATGGACGCTGCTTGACTGGTCTAGCATCCTCTTTCAATGGTATCCTCATTACTCCCAGGTCTCCGACTATTCCCTTCATCTCTGTGAAATTGGTGGGAAATAGGTCCTGATAGTCATGTAGCAAGTCTGCAATTTGTCCGACTGTTTCATCAGTCCAATAGTCTCCAATAGAGGCAAACTTTGGTTCTGTGTCTGTGCCAATATTGATCTTTTTAATCTTGAGCGGCTCTGTGATTTCTGGAGTCTGTAGCTTCGGTCCATCAACATCGCGAGTCCCTTCTGACTCTGGAATGTTGATGTTGTGAGGGTCCTCATCCTCCTCCTCTGGTTCTGATGCGAAATTATAGCACTCTAGCGCCTCTTCTAACTGGATGGCCCACTCAGGTTGAGTTTGTACTGATAGTATACAATCTTCAAATATCTTAACCTTTATTACATATAGGGCCTGATCAACATTTGGATACTCAGATTCAAAAGCGAAGGTGAGTAGAAAGCTGTCTATTAGAAGTGGCCATGTAATCGTTCCCTTGCGCAATTCAGTCTCTGTGTACCATAACCGTGGAACTGGGTCTAAAGTGTGAATGAATCGGTGAACCCATTCATCCGCTGGAATGTCTGACCAATTCTGTTCACATGTTTGAATGTGTGTCCTGGGGTCACTTTCTCCTGTGTATCTCTGCTGGATATACTCTCTGTCGGTAGAGAATCTGATCGCCATCAATCTCTTAAGATCATCCCATGATGCGATATTCTCTTTATGTGCATACCACCATCTTGCAGGTGTAGCTCGTACTGCAAGGTCCATAGCTGCAATTCTCTGCTCGTGAGGGATTTGTTGTTCAAACTGCATGAGAAAGTCCTGGATGTCTGTTATACCATGAAATGATGGAATCTCATTGATCTCTGCACCAATCCATCGCAGTGACTTAGTCATGTACGTACATCTACGTGCTGAGACTTCGTAAAGTCTGTTCTGCCAGTTCTCTAGACCAACATCCGAATCCGATGCGCATGAGCTATCGCATCGCCAACTAATGTTCCATTTTGCGGTTGGATTGATGCAGTCGCTCTGGTTCGTAGTCATCTGATAGAGGCTGTCCATGTTACGTGCCTCTTCCTCTGCTCGGGTAGGTTCAATGTATCTAGGACCTTGAAGAGGATCTAACGGTGCAATGACCCAGATCTGCACGTCCTCAAAGGTCATTTGTCTTCTCTTTAAGTCGATAATGGCCATGTTACCGATCGCCCAATCAATAAATAGCAATGTTGGATATGGTCTACTATCGCCAATAATTTCTATAACTTCAAAGTCCGCAGAGCTGCGAACTCCGTCAATGTCAACTAGTACCTACGATAATCGACCCAAGGGTGATACTCACTGCTGATTAGCTAATCTGAGATGGATAGGTGATCTAACTAATTTAGGGCTACCCATCTGTTCCCATGTCTGCTTAGTCAGAACATTTACCTCTGATCCTAGATCTAGGATCACCTCATCCATTTCAAATTTTCCAACCTGTTCTGTGAGTCGCATCTCTCTTCTTGTTCTGGTATGTCCCATAATACTATGAACAGCACGTTGTGCACTGCTCACGGAAGAAGATGGCTGACACTGATCTATGATGCGCTAAAGTTCTCCAATAGCTTGCTCATTTCTCATGAGTTTTAAACAACTGCGCAGGAAGGATTGTACACTTCCTGCTAACTCGTCTTCATCGCAAGCGCCCGATGTGGTAGCCTGCGATGTTTGGTCAGGGATAACGTCACAAGGTGCTTGCTGTGATACGCCCCTAGAAGGCGGTACCTACGATCCTGATTGCATAGGGTTATCAAAGAAAGTCTTAGCTTCTTGAAATGTCTGTTTGTTCTTCTGTCGGTCAAGTGGTGTTGCTTTGTTAGGAGCTTTACGCACCCACTCCTGTCTTATGGTCTTTTCAGTATCGTGCGATGTCCCATTGGTGGAAGCACCGCTGCGAGTCACAATGTTGACTCTTGGTTCTGGTTCTTTCTGCTCGGCAGCAATAAGCTAGATGTTCTGGTGTACTGCTGGCTTAGGTTCTCTGATCTTAGCTATCAAGGTAGGACAGTCTTCTACAGCGTGATCGTAATATTTGCAATAGTTACATGTGGTGGTAGGGCTCTGACAGTCCCTAGCATAATGTCCGATAACTCCATAGTTGTAACAAGTGATTGGTCTGCGACCACAGCCAAAGCCTCTGAATCCTCCTCGTCCTCTGAATCCTCCTCCTCGACCACCATAAGCCGGATCATGCTGTGGTCCTGTTGCTGGACCCTGTGTTTTTGATTGGACTCTATACAAGTCTTACTTGCTCCCGACCATGAGATCATAGGCTCGGAAATCGTGTTCATCATGTCCTACGGACTTACAGAAGATACAGTATAAGTTCTTAGGTGTTTGCACGTACTTCTGAAGTAGAGGGCACTGGTGAGGTAGATGTCCTCTTGTTTTGCATATTTCACACCATGGCCCATGAGTCTGTGGTAAGGGGTTAGGAGCCCCGATTGCTAGATATTCTACAAAGACTGGACAATTATATTTAGTATGGCCTTGTGCTTTACACTTTACGCACCATATGTCTTGTGCAAACTCTTTCCCTTTCTTAAGCTCATGTATCTGTATCGTGAGATTAGCCAACTGGTTTTGCAGATTTTTCATACCTGTGCTAGTTTCAGCTAGAGGTGAAGCCTCTAGTTTCATCGCCATCTCCAATGCATCGTCCTGCATCTGGAGTTTCTGCTGCATTAATGGTAGTCTAATGTGAGGGAGCAGCGCTGCAATAAACCATTCCTTATGCTGCTCCGGTGCAAACTCAAAGCTGACTTGGTCTATAAGGGCTTTAAATTTCTGATCGAAGTCCCACACTGACTCTGTAGGTAACTGTTTGATGTCTTTGAGCTTTGTAATGCACTGTGACTCAGACTTAGTTTTCTTCAACTCTTTAATCATGGCGTTTCTAACCTGGACAAGTGTTCTGGGTACCGCTGAGGTATACTTCATATACCATGTTAAGGCTCGTTCTCTCAGTGTGGTGACCAACTGTACAAGTTTACTATTATCATCATTGATTGCTTTAATGGTCCACATGGCTTCACATAGAAACCAATGCTGCTCTGGGTCCTCTACCCCTATACCCTTAAATATAGGTAGCTTCATGGCATCCCCCATTCTATTTCTACGTGGTGGATGTTGATTTGCTGTGTTACTACCACTCGGCGATGTAGGTGGAGGTGATGTAGCGGTAGTATGTATTGTCTGGGAACTACTAGATGGAGTTCCTATGGGATTGTTCTGAGTCCTGATCTGTTTCTGTGGGGTATAAGGGTGGTAAGGGATACCCCCTTCTATTCTATTTGTATGATTATGACTCTATTTTCTAGTATTATTTGAACTATCTTCAAATATGGGAGAGCTGAAATCTACTTTATATTTCTTTCCACTACGTGTACGTCCAACTCTTGTGACATTACTATCTTTACTTATTCATCTGAAACTAGATCCATTCTTCCTTTTTCATATAATAACATCTTAATGGACAAGTTTAAGGATTTTAGGTACTTACCGCGATACCCTTTGAAGAAGTACCGCTCAGCCTCGCTGAAGCTTTTTCTCTGGTCAACTGCAAACTCTGTGACGAAGCCTTCTAGCACACTCGCAAGCCAGAAGTCTACTGTCCTCGTAATGGGATTATCAAGGTTCTTCACAGTCTGAATCAGCTCTGGTTTCTAGACGATGTTTCTTTTCTTCTTGAATATTTTCTTATCAGTCAACTTTGATAACCAGTCGTAAAGCTCGTTTCCAAAGGTCGCAAAAAATATCACATGCAGGTCTGTAACGATATGTTTTTGTAACCAGTCCTCTGTGCTCAGTCTAGGACTATTTTTCTCATGTTCAGCAAACTCTTTCTGGTTAGACCAAGCCCACTCGTTGAGTTCGTCTCTAGTAGGATGCCAACAGAATATCAGTGCTCAGTTTGTTCAAAACCGGTAACGGAACCATTTGTTGGTCGTCTGGACAGACCCGAGTTTACTATAATGAACCAACAAAACCCCTAGCTCACTGGCCCTTTTGGCGACAGACCGCGGAGTGGCCTGAAGTCTCACCCGAAGTGATCCTAATGGGTTGGTCGAGGACTCAAGTGTCTCGACCAGGTTCTGCATGGCATCCTGTGTGCATCTCGCGGCTCTTCTTAGCTCGCGAGACCGATCTTTCCTCTCTGCGACGCGATGCGCAGTTTCCTCTTGCTTGCAATGACTTAACCTCTATCGCATCGCCGTGCCTGAGGTAACACCTAACTCCGTCCTATGCTTGCTCCTCAACCCACGGTATCCCGCACCGCATCTCCTCTGCTGGTGCGATATCGCCTCCCTGTGATATCCTACTGCTGCGACTCAGCGTACTTATATTACTAGTGTTAACTTACCGGACACAATGCGCAAAGCGGTCTTATACTGCGACTCTTAACTGTCTCAGGTGAAACTTAGACAAATCCTTATATAGAATACCTAAAAGACTTCAACTTGCATTTATCCTGTTATTATGCTATGAATTGAATAACATACACATACATATATTTACTGTAAGCAAAGTTCATGTAATGAATGATGGAAGTTACGTCCACAGAACTGTGTTTCTATATTATAACTTGAGAGAGGTACACAGTTCTGTTGCACCGCATATGCAGCTAGAGATCTTCTGGGTAACTTCGCACACAACCTGGAGCCCTTCTCTCCTAGATCTCTTCTCTATCTCTATATTGCCTTCTTACAATATACTCTCACTCTCTCTCTCTCTCTCTCTGTCAATCCTTTTGGATTGTTACAATACAAAATAACAGTAAGCTAACAGACTACTGATAATCTGACTAGCTGGATGGCCTAAAATTCCCAAAATGCCAACCTTTTACAATACAAAATACATCCTTTTATAGGCGGCCCGAAGGTCTCGCCATTACAACACTGTGGGCCTGTCCCAACAGTAACCCAAACCCTAACTAGTGACAGTCGACGTATCTGTACTTGGGGTAGCCGCTTTCTGTCACACCACTGCCCTCTGCAGTCTTCCATGCTTCCCGACACTGACCATGGGTACTATGCACCGCTTCCCGTCTTCTATCCTTCGTCTTCAATACCTCGGCCTCGTTGCTCCTTTTCCTTTATGAGGGTAACTGAGCCCTCCTGTCTTCGCCACTGTCTTCAATGCGGTGGTTGAGCTCTCTCTTCTCGGTCGCTCAGGTACAGTCTTCTTCCTTGACTTCTCTGTTCCAACAGTCACGGTTTCTGGCTCTGCTCTGCAGCTAGAAACATGCTACGGCGCCGTAGCTTTACCTTATCTCCTCATTGTCGCCAAAACTATCTATCCGCCAAAATGGCAGCTTCTCTTGTAGCTGCGGGACCCTGCTCCAACAAGAACTTCGTAAAAAAATCACATACCCATACCTGTTGCCATGAAAACAAGGGCCATATTAGAATGTGACCTTTAAAGAATGTATATGTAAAAAATGAACATGTAAGAGGAAAAAAATGCAATAATCATTTTCACCTGTGACTTCACCAATGCAATCTTTTTACTTTCCTTCACACTATCTGATTGATAGGCTACGTACTTGAAGCTCTACATCTCCACAATCATACTGTGAAAGTGATGCTCATCGCTTCCATGAATGAAATGGTTCAAACGAGCAAACCCACTGCACATGGAACAATTCCTATATAGACATGATTTTCCATAGTATTTTTATCCTTCATGCCTTGGACACATGAGGCTGCTGATAAAATCTCTCGATGCATTCAGTGGTATTAAGGATTCATTGCAACCCTGCTCAATGTTAGTATGCAAATCACAAAATATATGTTTATACATGTCATAAAAATATTCATATTCTAAATGGTATCTACAACAACATGTGTTCCAATAAATGCATATATGAGCATACCATGGTTTACATTTCTCAAAGGACCTTTGGCCCAGGTTCAATTGTGTGTGCTCATTCTTGAATCTCTCATAGAGTTCAGTTTGTGTTGTTTCAAGGAAGTGCTTGACGTGGGGTTCACGTTCGGTAGAACCTTTTCTCAGCTTTAGCACATCTCTTTGGTTAGATTAAGGTCTGGTATGATCATGCCAGAACTTTTGTACTAAGTCCTTAACGACATCAATTAGCTTCATATCTCGACGAGGCAACCGGTTGAAAAAATCCCAACAATCTTTTCCATCTGGAGTCTTAAAATTTTCTCTTATAACAAAGTACTTCTTAATAGTTTTTCTATTTAATTTAAGTATGTGAGAAGTGTGTGAAAGGAGGCGACGTTGTCGTGTGGACTTGCTTACAACTGATTTTGATAACGCACGATGAGCCGCACAAATATCTTTAGTATGAGACGTCTTCCCAATTGCATTAAAAGCAAATTGGAGATTTCTAACAATATGATTGTTAGCCTATGAAATTCCAACCATTTTTATGCCCAGAATTCTCCTAACAACAACTAAAAAATTTGACTTTAACAAACATAGTAATAATTGACATTTACTTGCATTGCCTTTGGATTCAAAATATTCCTTCATTAATTTGTTACATTGCCAGTCGACAGTGTGTTTGGGAAACTTGCCTTCAAGGCCTCACATACAACTTTCATCCACATGGATACATCTAGGAGTCCTTTTTCTTGCACTTGAAAGTTGAGGTAGGGAAGTTGGACATGAGCTATGAATCCCAGAGCTTCTTTGTTGTGGTGCTTCATTCACATGTTGGTCCATATTGGGAGTGTGCTCGACATGGCTGTGGTCTTCTTAGAGAGATTGCAAATTAATCATTGCTCCTATGTCCAATGCTTGAAACTCAACATCTCTCAACATCTCTCAATATACCTATGTCTTCAAGAGCTTTAGCATGACTCGTTGATGGGTTGTTGGTTGAGACTGTGTTGATGTTGGAATTTGAGTTAGGTCTTTTGGATGCAACCGCTTCACCCGTGGTTCTGAACTAGAGGTTTTTCTGTCATCAACTGTGTTCGGATCGGTCACAGTATCAGTGGAAATGTCTGGACCATGTCTCACTCTGTCCATTTCCAACCTGGCCTTTTTTCTTACCTCATTTTCCTTTTCAATGGGCATATTCCTTCTAGTTTTTCTTACTATGTTACGTGAGTTTCCCATATCCAAAAGTTTCTTTTTCAAAAATATGAGGTCTACCCCTACATAAGAAGCAACAAATAAGGTATTAGTTTCATTATACAAGAAACATGACATGTTCCAACATAATTATCTAAATTACATATATGTTAGTATGGTAACTATTAGCATTGATACATAAATGCTGATTAAAGGTTGCTCTTTATGTTCGAACTAAAGTTTCATGTCTATACTCTATTTGAGTCAAGTAAAGAGAGTCAAGTTTGCAAGTATTACAACTATAGGATTATGACTTCCTTTATGTTCAAAGAGTAGTGGAAGTCACAAGAAGATGAGTGAAATATTCTTCATTTCCAACACCTTTGGACGAGATGACATCACACGTAATATGACAAATTAGTTGTGAGGGAAGACACAAGTTGGTGTTTGGATGTCTTGGGAATAAATTGAATAAATTACACTCATTAAGTTACACCAAAAAAAGAGAACAAATTGGCTAATTAAACAATGAGGAGGTTGCAAATCCCCCAAAGGAAGGAGAAATCATTGAGGTAGAGGCATCCTTGTCAAGCTCAAAGACATGTTATGATAAATGTATCATGAAGAGGAGAGCATGGACAAGTTGGTGAACTATTCAATATCGACCCTCTCCCATGATTGCTTCCAAGGTTTTTATACAAATTGAAGAGTCTCAAGAGAAAACCTCATCTATGCCATCCTTGTGGGAAATCAAAATATATTCATGTGCAAATCATTATTGGTCTACATTTAATACTTCATCTTGTATATATAATATGGACAACTTGGTGAACTATTCAATATGGACCCTCTCCCATCATTGCTTCAAAGGTTTATATGTGAAGTTAGAAATTCTTCTTGTGAAATTAATTTTTGTCTATGAGAGAGATATTGTTGTAGGAATATGATAAAACATAAATCAATGAAATGATCTCAAAGCTTGTGAATGAAAACAATTATTGACAATTCACCATACCTATTCAAAATGATCTCTTCTTGCAATGAAAACTTGTAGTTTGAATGCATCCACAAACTTCCAAGACCACTGAAGGTGTTTTTTAGATTCCAAGATTAATATTCTATCCAATAGATAAAAGAGTGTCAAATTGATGATTGAGTGCAAGCCAAATTGCAAAGTTCAGGAGCAAAAAACGCGCGAACAATGGTAGAAAACCCTTGAAAATTGGTAGCAAACCTGGGAAAGAATATCTGTTTAAAAAAAACAAGCAAGGGTGTGTGCAAGAAGTTGAGGGTCTCTTTTGGCGCGTTAGATGCAATATAAAACTGAAAAAACAGGCATCCATCAACTTGGACACATATTTTGAGACACTTACACAATGAATCTTGTGATCAGTAAAAGACAAGAAATGTAGGAAATTGAATGACCTTTCCAAATATATATATTTTTTTCTATTGAAAATGTTGTTAACTATCTAAAGTTAGATAAATTTTAATGGGCACTTTTTATTTTTTGGACAAATTATAAGGTATATGTTTTTGTGGGTGTAGCGTCTGAGTGTCTAAATGATGGAATAAACTTACGAAAACCGGTATACATATAGAGAACATATAGGACTAGTGCACGACTATTTTTCCAATAATAAAAATAATAATTTTTAATTTTTTTTTAATTATCTAAGAGATCAAACCTCGAAAATGGTACATCAATTGTGGGTGTAGCATTTGAATGTCTTAATGCAATTATTTGGAAATGGGTTTTTTATAGCATGTAGAGGTTGGTGTTCTTTAGTGGACCATACAATTTTTTTTTAAATGGTTGAGAAACGAAAGAGATATGGACGAAACACTACCAGTGTGTTTTTTGAGTTGAGGAGCGATGACAAAAGATAAATAAGAAAAAAATAGAAAAAATTATGTATTCTTGTTAAAATTTACATATTTAGAATCTGCAAAAAAAACCATATCTGTTTCTAAAATCTCATAAAAAATGGAGGTGTGCAGCATAATCAGACGAACCGCTAAACACGAGCATATTGAAAATTTGGATATAATGCTGAATTTGCCATGGTTTATCATACTCCAAGGCACATGCATGTTGAATCCGAAGCAAAGTACAAAGCAGACACATAGGCATAGGAATTCCATGCAAGCATGGGTGGAGGCTCGGCCTTATCCTTTGGAGGGAATAAATTTTTGAATTTAAAAACTACGCGAGCACGATTTAGTTAAAGAAAAACGCGTGCGCGTTGTAAATAAACAAAACGCGTGTGCGTTATATACAAACACATTGCGTGCGCGTTTTGTAAAAACAAAAATAGCGTTCATCATCATCATCATAATGCTCATCTTCATCAACATGATCATCATGTTCATCTTCATCATCATGATCATCATCGTCATCATCATTATCCTCATCACCATCATCATCTTCATCATGGTCATCTTCATCATCATGATCATCATCGTCATCATCATTATCCTCATCACCATCATCATCATCATCATCACCATCACCATCGTCATCTTCATCATCCTCATCATCATCATCACCATCATCATCATGAACATCATCATCAACATGATCATCATCATCACCATCAACATCATGAACATCATCATCACCATCGTCGTCATCATCATCATCAACATCATCCTCATCCTCCTCATCCTCATCCTCTTCCTCATCATCATCATTATCATCATCATCATCATCATCTTCATCATCATCATCATCCTCAACATCAACATCATAAACATCGTCATCACCATCATCATGATCATCATCATGATCATCATCATCTTCATCATCATGATCATCATCATCTTCATCATCATCATCATCATCACGATGATCATTGATCATCGATCATCATCATCAACATTGCCATGTTCATCATCATCATCTTCATCATGTTCATCATCATCATCATCATCATCATCATCTTCATCATCATCACCATCATCATCATCATCACCTTCATCATCATCATCATCATCATCATCATCACCATGATCATCATCATCACCATCAACATCATGAACATCATCATCAGAATCATCGCCATCATCATCAACATCATCATCACCATCGTCATCGTCATCATCATCATCATCGTCATCATCATCATCACCTTCCTCATCATCATCCTCATCATCATCATCATCATCAACATGATCATCATCATCACCATCGCCATCATCATCATCATCATCATCATCGTCGTCATCATCATCATCACCATCGTCATCATCATCATCACCATTGTCGTCATCATCATCATCATCACCATTTCCATCATCATCTTCATCATCATCATCATCATCATCAACATGATCATCATCATCCTCATCATCATCATCATCCTCATCATCATCCTCACCATCAACATCATAACCATCATCATCATCATCATCACCATGAACATCATCTTCATCATCTTCGTCTTCATCTTCATCATCATCATCATCCTCGTCATCATCATCATCATCATCATCATCATCATCAACAACAACATGATCATCATCATCACCATTAACATCGTGAACATCATCATCATCATCCTCACCATTAACATCGTGAAAATCATCATCATCATCCTCATCATCCTCACCATCAACATCATGAACATCATCATCATTCATCATCATCATCATCATCACCATCAACATCATGAACATCATCATCATCATCATCCTCATCATCATCACCATCAACATCATGAAAATCATCGTCATCATCCTCATCATCATCACCATCAACATCATGAACATCATCCTCATTCATCTTCATCATCATCATCATCATCATCATCACCATCAACATCATGAACATCATCATCATCATCCTCATCCCCATCATCATTATCACCTTCATCATCATCATCATCAACATGATCATCATCACCACCATCATCAACGTGAACATCCTCATCATCATCACCATCAACATCATGAACATCATCATCATCAACATCATCATCATCATCATCATCACCATCACCATCATCATCATCCTCATCATCATCACCATGAACATCATCAGCATCATCATCATCATCATCACCATCAACATCATCTTCCTCACCA
>LPNX010583967.1:182880-219479 GCA_001517045.1 Pseudotsuga menziesii | reverse complement strand
ACGACGATGGTGATGATGATGTTCATGATGTTGATGGTGATGATGATGATGTTCATGATGTTGATGGTGATGATGATGATGAGGATGATGAAGATGACGATGGTGATGATGATGGTGATGATGATGATGATGAGGATAATGATGATGACGATGATGATGAAGATGAACATGATGATGAAGATGAAGATGATGATGAAGATGAGCATTGTGATGATGATAATGAATGCTATTTTTCTTTCCCAAAACGTGCACGTATTTTTCTCATTTAGAACGCACACGCGTTTTGCTCATTTAGAATGCGCACGTGTTTTTCTTCAACTAAATCGCACTCGCGTTGTATTTAAATTCAAAAAATTATTCCCTCCAAAGGATAAGGCCGATCCTCCACCCATGCTTGCATGGAATTCCTATGCCTGTGTGTCTGCTTTGTACTTTGCTTCGGATTCAACATGCATGTGCCTTGGAGTATGATAAACCATGGAAAATTCAACATTATATCCACATTTTCAATATGCTCGTGTTTAGCGGTTCGTCTGATTATGCTGCACACCTCCATTTTTTATGAGATTTTAGAAACAGATATGGTTTTTTTTGCAGATTCCAAATATGTAAATTTTAACAAGAATACATTATTTTTTCTATTCTTTTCTTATTTATCTTCTATCATCACTCCTCAACTCAAAAAGCACACTGTTAGTGTTTCGTCCATATCTCTTTCGTTTCTCAACCATTTAAAAAAAAATTGTACGGTGCACTAAAGAACACCGAGCTCTACATGCTATAAAAAACCCATTTCCAAATAATTGCATTAAGACATTCAAACGCTGCACCCACAATTGACGTACCATTTTCGAGGTTTGATCTCTTAGATAATAAATAAAAAAATTAAAAATATTATATTTATTATTGGAAAAATAGTCATGCACTAGTACTATATGTTCTCTATATGTATACCGATTTTCATAAGTTTATTCCATCATTTAGTCACTCAGACGCTGCACCCACAAAAACATATACCTTATAATTTGTCCAAAAAATAAAAATTGCATGTTAAAAAATATCTAACTTCAGATAGTTAACAACATTTTCAATAGAAAAAAAATATATATTTGGAAAGGTCATTCAATTTCCTACATTTCTTGTGTTTTACTCATCGCAAGATTCATTGTGTAAGTGTCTCAAAATATCCATGCAAGTTGATGGATGTCTATTTTTTCAGTTTTCTATTGCATCTAACGCGCCAAAAGAGACCCTCGTCTTTGTGCACTCACCCCTACCAAGTTTTGTAGGTTCATTCCATCAATTAGGCACTCAAAGGTAGGACTCACAAAGGCATATACCTTATCATTTGCCAAAAAAAAATGTAACTACTAAAAAAAATATGAATCTTGGGAAACATCATTCAATTTCCTATATTTCATCCTTTTTACCGAAAACAAGATTGATTGTTTATGTATCTCAAAATATCCCTCTAAGTTGAGTGGTGCTTGTTTTTTCAACCCTTATGAACTTGCACCAACCCTAAAATAGGTCTATATTTAATGAAATTAGTACATAGGTTGCCTTTTAAAATTTAAAATATTTATATATACATTCCTTACCATTGTTTGTTTATAATGATTAATTTTTATTTATTAATCTATTTTTCTATATATAAATATATTTATTCTTATAGGATTTTATATCTTGGAATTTTTGGATGGAATGTCATCTATGCTTTTCATGAGAAGGAGACAAGTATACTATCATGATTGATTCTATGGTCATCATTCATGTGATAACTGCACTTATTGGTGAGACCAAGTAACATTTGTGACACTTAACTTGTGGCCTATCAATATTCACTGACCACAAGATAAATACCTATAAATCAAATACATCTAACATATGTATGCCATAACTAAATAGTTTTATACTTTCAAGTAATAAATCTATAACATATCCAATATATCAGTTTTTTTTAAATGCAAACTAGTTTTGGAATATAATCATTTAATACCTTCAAATACTAATTTAAATGCTCTCATTAATATTCATTTATATAAATGTGCATAAGTACTACATATATCTCAATAAAACTAAAATAATTATAAAAATAGTTATTCCATTGGTAAAAAACATATTAATTTTTTATAATTTAATTTAATATATTATTTTTAAACTTTACATTTTAAGTATGAAAACTTAATATATATATATAAAACTTTTAAGTAATAATAGTAATAACAATCTCTTTATTAAATAGTAATAAAAATTTATTAAATAAAATAGTAATAACAATCTCTTTTAATGAATAGTGTATCTTATAAAAAAACAAAAAAACAAAACTCATTACTTTAATAGTAATGATAAAATATTAGTAAAAACATATCTTAATCAATAGTATTTTATAAATGATAAAAATATTCATAACAGCCTATTTTAATAATCTATAAGATTGAGAATATCTCATGATTTCATCAATATTGTCTTTTATTTATCTTATAAATAATAAAAATACTCACAATAGCCTATTTCAATAATCTATAAGATTGAATATATTTATTTTCTTATCAATAAATAATAAAAATACTTACAACAACCTATTTCAATAATCCATAAGATTAAACATATTTATGTTTTTATCAATACTCTCTTCAAAACAATAAGAATACTAATAACCACCTATTTCAATAATCCAAAAGATATGGCATATTTCACGGTCTCATCAATAATGTCTTATGTACCATATTTGTATGAAAATCCCTTGTCCAAAAGCTTTTGGGAAGAAGTTGGAACATAAACATTACAATCATCTTCCAGGTCACATCTGCAGAATTAACTCAATTGATATAATTATATAAAAATATGTTAAATACAGTATTTGTACAAATAATACTTACATTGATGACCATTTATATAAGAAAAATGTTTTTTCATGAGAAAACAATCCCGTATACTTAATTACTACAGTACAGCTTACTTAAATTGGTAAATACAGTACTTATACTAGTTATGGGCATACTAAATACATAAAGAACTCATACCATTTTTTGGGGGGCTTAATATGCTAATAAGACCAGGAAACTGCTTAATATTCTGAATAAATAAAGTACTTACTTGAGGTCTTGTTTGGTGAAATGTGAATAGCGTTTCTGAATGACATCTCCTAACTGAAGATAAGTGAGGGAGATAGCAGAGGGAGATAGCAGAGCAAATATGTCGGCCTTCTACATTTGATTGTTTCATCAGAAATATATGGGCCTCACATACGTCATCTATGTGAACTAATGAGATCGATCCAAACAAGGATTGAATCAACTTGAACAGTTCGTAATTACCTGCAAAATAATTAATGACGTATGGGTTTTATCTTTCCTGCTCTAACAAACAATATGCAGTCTGTACAACAATTAAGAAAAAATAAAATACCTGGTTCTGTAATCGTGCCTAAGATAACTTGGCATGTAAGCGGAAACGTAGAAGTAACGCAAGGTCCACCCACGAAACTCGGTCCAATTGTTACAACCTCTATTTCGCTATTTAAACCACACTCAATTGCTGCTTGCTCTGCCAAAGTCTTTGCCACGGAATAAAACTGCATATCGCTAAATAATTATAATCAGCGCTTTTACCTCGATAGATCTCCAAAGTAATTTTGGGAAGACAATAAATAGTACTCACTCCACAAGGATTTTGGTGTTTCCTTCTCATGATATCCACAGGAGTCCATCTAGATTCGTCCAAACTGCAGCCGCTAATAAGTTCTCCCTCCTCGTTAAGTGGACAAGCTGCTGCCACCGACGAAGTATAAACCACGCGCCTCACCGATTTAGCCCGCGAGCAGGCGTTCAAAACGTTCAAAGCTCCCTTCACAGCAGGCTCAACAAAATCATCCTGTTGCACCATTTTTTTAAAATCATGTAAGTTGATCCGATTTGCATTAATGCTCGATCCACATTTTCTGAGAAGTCTGCAACTTTAATTAAAAATTAAATTACCTCGGAAAGTTTGGAGAGGTCCATAGGACCCGCCACATGAAACTCTCCATCACAGCCCTCCACGGCAGAGTCAAAGCTGCCCTCTTCGCATAAGTCTGACTGGAAGAGCTTCAGTCTCTCCGCATCCCCAGGCAAGGACAGCAGAGGCCCGATTTTTGCGCCGTTTTCTGCAGCCAAATATTCCAGTGGATCGTTACTCTAACTGTGAAATTCTGAGTGGATCGTTACTCTTAAGTGTGAAATTCTGAGACTCATTCTACAGCATAGCAAGAAGAGTTTGTAACTACCTCACGTGATTAACAAGATCAACCTGAGTCTAACAATTGTACAATAAATGTCCAACCTTATAGGTTTTGTAACTACCTCAGGTGAATTGTACAATAAATGACCAACCTTATAGGTTTTGTAACTACCTCAGGTGAATTGTACAATAAATGTCCAACCTTATAGGTCTGTAACTGACTCAGGTGATTAACAAGATCAATCTGTGTAACAATTGTACAATAAGTGTCCAACCTGATTTGTGTTATGATTGTTGTATTTTGCTATATTTAAATGGTTGCTTTGAATTCTTATACTTATTGAACTTTTTGAAGTCTTATATTTATTGAATTTTTTATTTATGCAAATACTCTAAATTTATTTTTAAATCAGTAAATAATTAAAGATATAAATAAGAGATACTTTGCATTTTGTATTTTTTTTATTTATTTAAAAATTAATTTTATTTTTACAATTTTCATTTAATACAAATAAAAATAGTGATTTCATACTCATGGTCAATCATAACATAGATTTTTTTTTTATAAAATTAATTTTATTTTTATAATTTTTTTTTTTTTTTAAATTTAATAATTTTTAGTTTGTTTAATTGATACTTTAAATTTATCTTTAAATCAAAGTAATTTCAAAAATAACTTTTCTTTAGACAATTTATTTATTTAAAAATTTATTTTATTTTTACAATTTTAATTTAATACAAATAAAAATAATGACTTCATACTCATAATCACTCATAAAATAGATTTTGTTGTTTATAAAATTAATTTTAATTTTACAAAATTTAATATTTTTTAGTTTGTTTAATTGATATTTTAAATTTATCTTTAAATCAAACTAATTTCAAAATAACGTGTCTTTACGCGAGACATCTACTAATAATATGCTAATTATTTGACTGATATTAAAATGAATATAAGAATGTAATTACTCTCGTAGACTTATATATCTTAGAGTTTTGGGGTGGACTACCATCTATGCTTTTTCATGTATAAGAATGTAATTACTCCTATAGACTTATATATCTTAGAATTTTGGGGTGGAATACCATCTATGCTTTTTCATGTATGGAAAAGAATGAGACAAGTGTACTGTCCACATTGATTTTATGGGTGTTGTCCAAGATTAAATGAGAATTAGCCACATTGATTCTATGGGCATCCTCCAAAATTAATAATTAATCATTTCAAAAAAAAAAACTTAATTAACATGTGACAAGTACACTTAGTGATGGTTGTAAAAATTAAAATTAATATTCAACTATTCGATTATTATTAGATACAACTATAGGTATTAGATACAACTACTAGCTTAACTTCAATGATTCTACAACTATTAGCTTAACTTCAACTATAATCACATTTATAATAGTTACAACTATTAGTTTAACTTCAATGATTATAAAACTATTAGCTTAACTTCAACTCTAATCGCATTTATATTTGATAACTATTAACTTAACTTCAACTCTAATCACTTAAGGCTTAGTCCAAGTGCATTTAATCTAGATAATGTGTAGTCATGTAAGAGTTGAACTCCTAATAAACTCCTCAAAACTCCTAATTAGAATTACATGTTTAGGTTTTCCATATAAATATAATTAAGTTTTAGATTCTTTTTAAATAATGAAAAACATAAAAAATAACTTTATTAACATGTGATAAATACAATTACTTATAGTTGGAAAAACAAAACTTCACCTTCAAATATTGGATTATTACATACAATTATTTAATTATTAGCTTAAATACATTGAGGATACAACTATTACCTTAACTTCAACTCCAATCATGACTTTTACTTGAATTGCAATTGCCAATATATTAATTTTTAAATTAACTATTAGATACAACTATTAGCTTAACTTCAACTCCAATCATGACTTTTACTTGAATTGAAATTGCCAATATATTAATTTTTAAATTAACTACTAGAGACAACTATTAGCTTAAGTCCAATGATTTTACAATCATTAGTTTAAGTTCAACTCTAATCATAGTTATATTGGATAAATATTATATTAATTCCAATGATTCTACAACGATTAACTTAACTTCAACTCTAATCGGGATTATACTGGATAACTATTAGATTATTTCAATTTAGTGATACAACTATTAAATTAAATTTAGATGAACTTCATGTCTTAACATGAGAAGTTGACCTTGATTAACCATATCAAGTTAATGTGCATAAGGCTTAGTCTAAGCTTTATATTAACTTTTAAATCAACTATTAGATGCAACTGTTAGCTTAACTCCAATGATGATACAACTATGAGCCTAACTTCAACTATGAAGTTAACAACCATAAATTAAGTGGTTGTTATATTAGTTTAACTATTAGACACGAGTAATTATTGACACATTCTTTAGTAAAAAAAAATTATCAATATGTCAAATATATACCTCTAAGAGTACTTCAAATATATTAATCTTAGTGATATGGTTGTTGTTAGTTATTAGGTCAATAGAAGTTTTTATTTGAGATATGGGATGGAATACGAGCAATGCTTTTTCATCTACAGACGAGGATGAAACAAGTGTACTATCAAGATTTATTCTATGGAAGTCGTTCAAAATTTGAAATGAACAATTATAAAAAATAAGAATATAAAGAATAATTGGTAGCTAGATGATGAAAGGATAACTCGTAGCAATGCATGGATAACTCATAGCTGATGAATGCATAACCAATAGTTAATGGTAGATAACTAGAAGAATGTGTTATAAAAAGGAAAAGTATATAAAAAATAACTAATAGTTGATAAATGGATAACAGGAAGAATGTACGTGATAACATGTAATTAGTCATGGATAACTCACATTTAAATCTTCCATTTCATAACTATCTCTCAACCATTTGATTCCTAACAATATCCAACCACAAATTATATGAATATGCTAGTCTAAAACTTAGTTATATCTTGGACATAATTCGTTGTACAACTGAAGAAGCAATTGCTATATAATTGTAACCAAGAAAACTTCGTCGTTGTTAGAAATGTAGAATATTTATATATAAATCGACAACTTTGAGATAAACAAAGAATGGTGGAGGTATGCTAGCCTTTCCGAATTTATGAAGCTTTTGGCAAAGGACGACGCTAAAGAAGGAGCCTAGTTTACATAAAACACTACGGAGGATGATTTACGGTTAGTTGACTATTGTGAACAAAATGACCCAATGCTTTATCTTAGGACATGTTATCTTTATGTTATCTTTATGTTTAGGATATACTAATATGCATTTATGAGCAAAGTAATGACGGTAAATGTAAGATGTATTTGTGAGCAAAGTAAACTTTAAAAAAATAAATAAAGCAAAGTAATATTAATAAATATTTGTCAACAAAGTCACGTTAAGTTATATACAATAAAATAATTTAGATCCAACTGTATAAATTCCATTCTATTATTAAATTGTATGAAGGTTCATTCAAAAACCAAAAAATTATAACAATCCTACCATAGTGTCATAAGAGGAGTGCCATAAGAGGACATATCCATTAAGGATCTTAGTATGAGAGACATGGGAGGAAGAGTGTAAAGAGCTATGCTAGAGTATCAACGGTACAAAGACGAGGTTTGGGATTGAAGATCTTAGTTCAAAGGCAAGGCGGTAATGTCTAGTTTTAGATCTATATGAAGCCAAAGTTTAAAGGATATAGAGAAATTAAGGAAATACACTTGAGTTAATTGTTCTTAAGGAGAAAAGGAGCCCAAACTTAGTGGTTGAGGAGAGAAGGGTAAAGAATGAGAAGGTTGAGATGGTGATCGTTTATATATGAGTATGTTGGAGGTGGAAGATTTGATGGAGAGGATCTTGGATGGAGGTGGAAGGTTGGATGGAGAGGATCTTGGATGATTTATGAGAAGGTATGGTGATGTGTCTTGAATATATTTAATTTTTTACATTCTTGTTCAATTAATGTTCATGAATGGAATTTTTTTATATAAAATATGGAGATAATGTTGATAACTTATAGGTAAAAACTAGTTATGGGGTCTCTCAATTAGAGATTCTATGCATCCATTGAGATGGAGAAAAGTCAACAATTGAGGGATTACTTTTAAAAAGATGGTACTTGTGTTTGATGTTAAGAAAGAATTGAATTACACGAGTGCTCATTCCAAGCTTCCTCTTGTGCTATGGAACATTAAAAATATTTTGAAGGTATAGGGAATACTCTTGGTAGGTTTATTGCTTAGTCGACAAATTTATGAAAAATAAAGACAAGAGGATTGTTAGAATGTTGGTGGAGATGACTTCATATAATGTTTACCTACAGACATAGATATTGAATGGGGTTCTTGGGCCTTTCAAGAAAAGCTTTATTTTTGGAAGATACATGTTAGATTCATACCATTTCATGAGGTTGGTAGTTTGTGAAAAGATTGCAAAAACACTATGTGGGTTTTCAAATAACTTATGAAGAACTGAAAAAGTAGAGAAGGGGAGGGCCCTTATTTTACTGAATATCATTAAAGTTTATGGTCTATATAAGGGGAAAACCAATACAAAGAACATGGATAATATCCAAGGGATCAAAGAAGATGAAGGATGGAAAATATATTGTCACCACAAGTAAAAGGTATACAAATTGTTATCTTTCCTTTGCACTCTAAAATAGTTCACAATGGTTTTCCTTCTTCCATGGAGGGTTTTGGATCTATCAATTTGAGAAAGGAGAGGTTAATAGAGACTAAGAGTCCTAAAACCTAAAAAATCAATCCTTTTATCCTAAGGGGGTAATCTTGAGTATAAGATGAAGGATCCATCGAATTCCTTCCATGAGGTATCCTCTCTCATAATCGATTATGTAGATGGAGATTCAAAGCAATATAGGGATACCAAACAATCATCCCTCTCCTTAAAAAAAAGGGTTTATGGAGGTTTATGTAGGTATCAATAATGAGTTTGAATCTATTGCGGCTGCAACTATTTCCCCAAAAAATTTCAATTTTATGGCCCCCCTTTTTATTTGTTTTTCTTCAAACTAGCCTCGGAGTATTTTGTTATTACCATGGTTGCCCCGAGTTTAGAATTTTCTTGAAAAAACTTGGTTTTTTTTCACTTTTCGTATTGGATGCTTAGTCAACTACCTTTTCGATATCGAAAGCATACTGGACAACCTTTCCGACGTTGCAGAAGCAGAACCATTAAGCCTATAGCTAGTTTTTTATCCTCGGGTTTGATTTGCCGAAGTTATGGCTTTTAGTGTGAGATTTGTTCGATGAGCTGTTTTCTTTCACCTTTCAATATCTGATAATGTTTTATTCGCTGTCGGTTGATTGATCGGAGCAAGCCGGAGTATAGTGCCTATCTCGCCCAGGGTTGCAGGAGGTTAATTACGAGGAGTTCTGAAAGCATCATGTTCCTTCTGCCCACTCTGAAGAGTCTAACTTTACTGAAGTTCTGATACCCGTTCCAATAGTACAGCCCACGATGGTAGAACAGTACATTGTCGACGTTGTGGAGGAGGATCAGTTTTTGGTTCCGAGGGTAGAACTTAGTGGTTCCAACATCTGATTGACTCTACATATTTCCAGGTCTGTAGTTATGTTTGCACCCGCCATTGCGGTGATCCTCTAGTTTATTCTTTCGATTCATTTAATTGTTTTCCGCCGATAGTTTCTCGCCAGGTCATGGGTATATATCTGTGGACATCTGACTTGTCATTTAGCATTTGGATTTGTCGTTTGCATTGTGGAAGCAGTTCGGAGAAGTCGTGCACACATAGCTGTCAAAACCTGGTTCGTTTTGCTCTACACTCATGGATTTTCAGCTCGTACGGTCACTCGCATCGCTCTTGACAGGTAGCTTTACCCATAGCCTTGTCACTTTAAGTAGTATTGATTGATTTTGAATCGTTAAGTGCATTGGAGGTTAGGTTTTTTTTTGCATAGAAGGTTAGGAATTCCTTTGCCTCCTTATGGTGATTTCGTGGATGTTTTACATTGAAGGGGGGGGGGGGTTAGCTGTTTGAGGTCTCATTATTGTGGGAGTCTAAGTCTGTATGCCATTAAAGCATTATGGACGCATTTGCGCCGGCGTGAGTTGTTAGGAAATAGTGCAGATAGGCGTTTTGCTATATGCACCACCATTTTCTTGGTCTTTTCATGATCAGCTAGGGGTTAGTAAGCCGTTTTTCTTGCAGCGACTTTTTCCTGTGGGACTCAAGAGGGTTTTTTTCTTCTTCAGTCAATTAGGATTTTTCTTGAAGACAGTTTCTATGCAGGGTTTAGGTTTTGAGATTAAGAATTGTGTTGAGATCCAGCGGTAGAATCAGTCTGATAAGTACCTATGTGAGACGGAGGTTGTTTGGTCGATTAAGGTTTTGAGAAAGGGGAGCTTAGGAAAATTTAGGAAGCAGTTTGCATGGTTTTTCTAGTTAAATCTTTTGTTCATAAAGACTGTGTTTAACTTATTTTAATAGCATGCATTTCGAGGAGGTAAATAAATAGGTATATTTTCTTGTTTGTTTCTGTAAGCACTTACTGAGAGCTCAGTTAGACTAAAACATGTTGTTTGATTGTGACAGGTTGATTTCTATAACATCAATATGTCAAAGAGACAGAAGAAGAAAGATCGGATGGATGAAGGAGAGCCTGAGGTAGAAATAATCACCAAAGTAAAGTTCATCTATGAAGACACCAAAGCCACCATTGGAGTTGAACCGGACTACAAGTGGGGAGAAATATTTAGAATGATCTCAAACCAGAATGCACCTGATGCTGGGTTTGAAGAACTAACAATCTATGCTAACATTGAGAATTCGGCCTTGTTCAAAGTAGCTACGAGGCCCGAATTATTTCCCTGTTCAGAAGTAATAGGATGGATTTTGCCTAGGGCAGATGTGACAACAATGATTATAGAAAACACTACAAAGTAAGGCTATGGTGCATATAGCCCTTCCTATGTTTCCATGGCATACCATTTACCTTCACCACAGGTCTACCTAACAGAGAGTTGGTTGAAGGAGGTAGCTCTGGACCTGGTAGACACTGTAAAGAGAATGATGATACCAGGAAAGAATTTCCGAACCAGACCTTCAGGAGAATATGACACCTCTACTCTCCGTGCTCCCTACAGGTTTATTGCATTCATGCTCAACAAGATTTTTGGTAGAGAAAATGGGAAGAGTTTCAATACAGGTTGGATACACGTTATCTTTTTTGTGGCCACACAAGGAACCATCTTCAACTAGGCCAATATAGTGTGGAACAACATTTCTGCATGTATAAGTACAGCCTTAGGAGGAGTATCTCAGAAGAAATATGAATTTTATATGAGCTCTATTCTAATTGACTGCATATTGTGCACCCAGACTTTCCCTGCTTTGAAATGCAATTGGGAGAAGGACAGAACCCCAGTATATGCAACCTATAAATTGTTGTGGGAACATAAGTATTGTAGTTATTATAGGGAAATTTGTGAGCATTTCATTATGCCCTTATATACTCTAATTTTCTTGACTGAATGTAATTGCATGTCAAAAGAGGCATTTAAAGTCAAACAAGAGTTTGGGGATTATTATTTGATGGAGGATGGATTATATGTAAGGATGTATGGTGGATCCAAAGCTCCTTCTCTACTCCCAAAATATGCTACAGATTATGTACTTCACAAGGAGGCAGTCAGACAGCTATACAGTGATGGAGTAGGGAAGTTTTTGTTTGAACATAAGAAGGAAGCATACCCTGCAGTACCTTTCTTACTTGGAAGCTATAAGTTTTCAAGGGTAAAGTAGGTAGTAGAGTTTGTTAAAGAGCTAGAATATTTTCGCTTTAGAGAAATGAATTTTCAAAGAAATGACTCCCATAACAAAGTAGATGACTACTATAAAGAAGCTGGAATTCATTTTGAGTACAC
The DNA here is from genome assembly GCA_001517045.1 of Pseudotsuga menziesii. NCBI lineage: Eukaryota > Viridiplantae > Streptophyta > Pinopsida > Pinales > Pinaceae > Pseudotsuga > Pseudotsuga menziesii. Next base: position 207,345 of record LPNX010583967.1, on the reverse strand, counting down.
TGACTTCTGGGATAAAGATGAAGAGACATTCTACAATGCAAAGAACATAACAACCCTTAAGAAAAGATTCAAGTAAAAAATAACAACTATGGGTGGAAAAGGAAAGACTTCAGAAAAGGCTAAGAAGTTAGAAGAAGGAGAGGCCAAGAAAAGAGAAGAAGATTCTAGAAGATTAGCACAGGAAGCAGAAAATTGGTTAATAATTGAAGAGGAAGAAAAGAAACGAGCTGTTGAAGAAGTAGCTAGGAAGGAAGAAGAAGAATGCAAAAGAAAAGAGGAAGCTGAAATAAGGAAGAAATAGGAAGAAAGTGAGGGCTTCAGACTAACAGAAGCCCAAAAGGAGAAGTATCCTATAGAGCAAGTTGATGCACAAGAAGTACACAACCAAATAGATCAAAAGCAAGGACAATCAGATCCTGATCCCTTGGAACCTATTGTATCTTCTGGCAGCATATTAGGAGAGGCTTCAATTTATGAAATTGATTTGAATCCTTTCATACCTACCGAAGGGGAGGAAGTTCCTGATTTTAATACCATTTTTTATGACAAAGAAAAGAAAATAATCATTAAAAGAACCGAGAAGAAAGTAGATACTGGGGGATAGCCATTAAAAATGGTGAAAGACAAGACATTGGTACATGGTACGCATAAATATCCATGGTTGATAGCGAGAGCTGGGGTAGCTTTAACCTTAGCAACTAAAGATAATGTGGACAGGCTCATGACTGATCTAGAGCAATCACAGAAGAATGCAACCCAACTGAAGGAAACATTAAAGAAGGAAAGAGATGAAAGCTAGAAGCTAAAGAGAAAATATGAAGACATAATAGGCGAAGTCAATACTTCAAAAATAGAATGCCAAACTATGTAAGAAGATAAGAATGCTCTAGCAATATCTGTAGAGAACACAGAGAAGAGTGCTCAAGTTACCTTAGCTGAATTACAAAAGCTACAGCTGGAGAATAAGATGTTAGAGACTGAAAAGGATAATATTCAGTTATCATATGAAAATTTAAGTGAACAAAAGAACAAGTTGGAGAGAAGGGTTATTGAGTTGGTAGAATCCTTAGAAGAACATAAAAATTCATTGACCGCATCACTAAAGGATACTATGGAGTAGAAACCCGACATCCGACCTTTGAAAGAGCATGTTCTGACTCAAAGGAAAAGGATCCACCAAATACAAATACAGATAGAAGATGAAAGATGCAAAATTTTGTAGATAGACACCAGGTTAGAAGAAATTGTAGATACCACTTCATATTTCTTGGATAGGTCTCAAGATATATTGGAAATTCTAAAAGGGAGAATGGTCTGGGTAGAGACCAATAAAAAATATCCCGTAGACCTAGCCGTAAAAGAATAGCAAACATTAAAGCATGAATATGAATTACTGAAATTTTCAATGAATTCCATAGAGGAGTTCAAGAAAAGAGTGAAAAAGACAAAGACAGCCTTTACTGAATTTTGTAGGGGAGTGCTCTCCACATACAATCGATGTCAGACTTCTGTAGAAAAGATATTGGATGTGCTACGTGAGCATGAACTATTTCTAAAACATTTACAAGATAGGTACAAAGAAGATGAGCAAGAAATCCAGCAATTCAAGGACCTAGATGAATGGATATTGAAAAATGTAGTAGCACATGCAACCATGAGCATACATTTATTAGAGGACCAGCTGCACCTAATTCGTTCTAGGATAGAGGGGCTGAAGACCCAAGCTACCAAATACAAAATTAACATTCATTTTCTTTAGCCTTTTGGATTTGAAAGCATAGCAGCTAATGCTAATGCATGGAAAAAGTTCACCAACAAGAAATCTGGCCCTTCCTCATAATTTTTTTTGGGAATATTGATTTAAAATGTAATATATTTGATTAATTTTGTGCACAAGCTACAGGAGAAAATTTTGGAAAAGAAAGGTTGGGGAAGCTCAAAAGACAATGTGGGGTATCCCAAAAGTTTTTCTTTTGTATAAGTATAAGAGAGTTTTAGATATAAAGGAGGACCTTTTTTCCAGGCTATCTTGAGAAAGTATTGTAAGAAGAACTATTTCATTTTACAATAAAGAGTCATATGTTTCTGCTGGAGGAAGTTATGTGGATTTTTCAAATGTTTGCTATGGGCTAGTTGGATATGAACTATTTCTTTTTCAGCTTGTTTCCATAAATGGTGAGATCATTCTAACTTATTGAATTCTTTCATGTTATGAATGTGGTCTGGTTTATTTTTGTGAAATTTCCACATTGACTAATGAATGTCTTAATTAACAATAAGCTATCTTGTTCTTTATATTATATTGATATTCATGTGTTTAGAAACAATAACAACTATCTGTGATTTTTCTTTATGCATGCAATACAATACATTACTCACCATTAATGATAGTTTTGCTCCTTAGGGATAGGTTAGTGAGTCTTAGTTAGTTTCTTGCTATTTGTGATTTAGAAGCGAGAGAGGTAAGATAAGAGGTAAGAACCTGCACATCACATTGTGACCCTCCTTGTTATCTCTATTGTTTGCATTTAGTTAGGCACTTGCACATCATACTTAAACATTAAAAAACTAAAAAATATACACAGTGGACCAGGCCGTAACCGGTAAAACACTTTAATCGTTACTTAACCTACAGTAGCCAGAACGTAAACTAGATAGATTCCCAATATTAAACAATAATGAGCTAATTGGGAACGTTTATTGGGGAGAATCCCAACTGTAGTTACTTGCGATTTTCCAAGCCACAATAGTTTTTGGCACTAGAAGGAGGGCCACCAGTGCATGGCTGGACACGGAAGCCCACTTCCTCAAAATCACTCCATCGGTGATAGTTCTAAAAATAGTTTGCTTTACAAACCCACTCCTGAAGAAAAAAAGAAAGGATATCTTTATCGAGTTGATAACGAAGTGGTTGATGACTTAAGGAGAATTACCAGAGCATATGCAAAAAAGATTGGAGGATTACCTATTATCTCTATCCTACCTAGAAGAGATTACTAGAAGAAAGATCGCCCTCAATTAGAAGACTCAGTGTTAGTAGAGGATCTTGAAGAATTGGTAGAAGCAGCCTTACAAGAAGTTGACCAACCTTTAGATCAATTGGATCCAGATTCACCTTACTATTCACCTTTATAGACCCCTGTTCATTCACAACCTCATACTCCACTCAGAATCAAGGCTAATGTAAATGCAAACTAGCCACCTCCACAACCTGCTTGGAGGGATTGGTCGCCTTTAAATTTGACACCCCCCTTACATGATTTGCGTCAAGCTTTTGACAAGATGTTACCTAATTTTGAACCAAGTGAAGGAATTCTGGTAGATTATCATTTGCAAAGTTTTTACTTGGCTATAGAAGGACTACGAGCTAGAGAGCATGAAGATGTGGTTTGTAGATTGTTTCCTCACACCCTGAAAGGAAAAGCAGCCTCATGGTATTTTTCCCTACCTGTGAATTCAATCACTAATTGGACTGCTTTTGAGAGACTATTTAGAAGTAAATATGCAGTCCAAAAATCTCATGTAGCTTTAATGAAAGGGTTATGTGCTCTAAAGAAAGAAAGGAAGGAAAGAGTGCATAATTTCACTCAAAGGTTTGCTGCCTACCTAAAAAATTCCACTGCAGCTGACAAAACATCTAAAAATGCTCTAATTGAATACTCATTCTTAGCTCTTGGGCCTAATCTAGCCATGTTTTCCAAGAGATCGGTTAGACCCACATTACCAAAAACCTGTGAAGAAGCTGAGAAGGTAGAGGCTGAGATGGAGAGTATAGAAAATTACCCTATGCAGTCAGCAGAGAAGACTTTTGGAAACAAGAAACCTTTATTACTAACTAATCCTAAGGATGAGCAATCATAGGATTTCGAAGGGATGGTGAAGATGATGCATAAATTATCAAACAAAGTGATAGATTTAGAGAAGGAAAAAGAGGCTCATAAACCATATAAGCCTTATTATAAAAAAAGGGAAGACAACAGTCAACCTAAACCTCCTCCACATAGTGCTTCAGTAATGAGTTTAACTGATGTAGGCATGGACAATTTTTGTACTTTTCATCAGCAGCCTCATTCGGAGAAGAATTTCCCACAATGGATTAATTCTATGACATTAGTAATGAATCAATTATTGGACTCCAAATTGACAGAAACTGGTAAGGAGGAAGAAAAATATCATGAACCTACGAAAAAACAAGAGGTAGATACCTTAGTTTTACGGGACTATGTCTCTATGTTTGATACGAAAGATGAAGATTTTATGATGCAAGGGGAAACACCAGAAACTAATGTAACAACAAGAAGTCAGAATCTGCTAAAAGAAGATAAGTCAATACTTCCTAAGATTAAGAAACTTCAAGAAAACATGAAGAAGATAAAGAACAACACTTCGACTATCAAAATACCTAAATTTGTCATTTCAAGTTAGGATACTAAGAAAATTGACACACCTCTAAAGCTTACTGAAGTTAAGATTGATAATGTCAAGAAGAATATCGAAGAACATGAGATGGGATATGATATTGTGGAAGACATTAAAAAGGCTAAAGCAAATATCTCATTGTTTGAAATGTGCAATTTACCTCAGCAAAAAGAGAAGCTTTTAAAAGCCCTTGAGACACTAGACGAGGAGCCTCCCAGTGACAACCAACATGAGGAAGAGATTGGTGAGGCAAGTTTAGGAGGGAAAACTAAGTGTATAACTCTAGCATTTCTCCTAACCTTTGAAATTTTCAACTATAATGTGCATAATTTTTTAGTGGACTTAGGAGCATCAGTCAACGTTATGCCACTTTCAGTTTGCAAGAAAACCAATGGTCAACCTAAACCATCCACTTGGCAAGTTCTTCAATTAGACAGAATATCTGTAAAGGTAATAGGAGAAATAGAGGATGTCCTGATTTGCTTATCCGCATATGAGACGGTATGTCAGTACATAGACATTGTAGTAGCAGACATACCATATTCTTATGGCCCGGTGTTGAGCCAAGACTGGTTATCAAGGTTAGAAGGATATTTTGCATCAGATTGGTCACATTTATGGTTTCCTTTTAAAAGGAAGTCCAAATCATATAAAAGTGTTAAGAGAGCCTCAAATGAAATACAATGTCACTCAGTTAGAAGGGAAAAATGAACTCGTAAACTCTATGTTGGGAAACTATTTCATTGAACTGGAACTAGGAAATTACCAAGCTGAAGAAGCCAGCAGTACACCTGAGATCCATCCTGATCTCCTTCAATTTTCATGGCCCGATGAAATTTATTGTAACATAGTAGAGTTAGTTTCAGATGTAGTTTGTAATTCAAATTCAGTAGAAGTAGATAGTTTTTGGATTCTTTATTTTGATGGTTCTAAAACAATGGAGGGATCAAGGGTTGGCTGTGTCCTAATTGATCCAAAAAAAAAAACATTTTCTTTCATGTAGGTTAGAATTCGAATGCACAAATAACATAGCCAAATATGAAGCACTAGTTCAAGGACTTGAAAAAGCAATAGAATTAAAAGTAAAAAATCTGAAAGTATATGGAGAATGTTAACGCTATGTTTTTAATAGTTTATTTGAGATCCTTATAGGAGTTCGATGAGGGTCCCATTCCCGCGAACTTCATGTGAACTCCCCTTCAGGTTATCAGAAGTGCAAGGCAAAGGAGAAAACAAAAGGTGTGTTGAAGGCATTGAGCGAGACTCAAAATCAAAGGCTAATATTGATTGGAGGTGGATTAATGGCTCCAAACCGTTTCACGCAAGCGGACATGCTCGACCAAAGCCACGTTTCCAGATTGTGAAATGGGTTAAAGGTTAGAAACATTCTCTGATCGAGATGGGATTTGAGTCAGATCTACGTCCTCAATCGATTTCGCAAGCCATACTTGCATGGGTAATGCCGCGATTTCAAATCATGAAAGAGGGGTAGTGGTCACGAAGATCAACGACCGTGATAAGAAAGGAGAGAAATATACAGCCACATTTTATTTCGCATAGAGTAATAGCATGGATGAATGCAAAAGCTTCTTATTGAGAAAGATAATGGGGCCCACTCAGATCTATGGCTGCATGAAGGGTCGGTCAAGATCGATGGTTGAGAACATTTCACGATCCAGAACTATGCGCAGTGTTCAAAGGAGAAAAGTTGGCGGCAGATGGAACAAAATGTGGACAGTGGACATGAAAGATTCCTCAGATTGGATGGCTTGGAAGGATCCCAGGGTATAGGATTCACATCCAGTGCAGAGATGACAACAGAGGAGACATTCATGCATGTAATCTGCCCCCATTGTAGACTGGACGATTCCTCCGACACCATTTGGGATGAGCCTAAGGTGAAAGTCTTGCCTAGCGACGCTAATTTCCTTAGTTCACAAGTGTGGCATGTGGTTCACTTCGAAGGGAGCCATGAGAAAGATGGAGGGTTGATTTGTTGAGGCGATAGACTTGGCATTTACATGAGGCCGAGGGAGGTGACAAACTAAAGTAGCCCGATGCCACCGTCACGGTAATTGAAAGGGCAAGAAATATCAAATCCACAGCTCTTGGAACCAGCTTGGAAACCACGCGGGAATTGTTTGGAATCTTTCCCATATCGGATAATATGATTGAACGTCAGAAGGATGGGTATAGCTCTTTTTGGGCCATGTCGGATCACCCTATATAACACCATCTCCTGGAGGTATTTTGAGACGTGGAAATGTGTAGATGATAAGAAGTATAGAGTTGAATGCTGAGAAGAGTCAAGTTCCTTCATAGATAGCCATGAGTGTGTGGTTTGAGAATTTAGTTTGACAAGGGTTACTCTTAGTAGGAAAACATAGATCTATGTTTTGGTTATCCATACTAGAAAATCGCCAACCACCGGGGCATAGATGTTAAATACCAAGGGGGGTTCACCCGCTTCTACACAAACTGGCCTCTGGATGTGTAGTGCATGGGTTTTGATGTCCCAGCGACATCCCTCCAACACTCCTAGTTGTAGTCATGACCTTTGAAGTATCAGCTCACAGTGGTGGCAGAACTGTTGCAGCGAATGATCGTTCTGGGACCAGGCGAGTCCAGAGCCTTTGACACCACCCCTAGGATCTCCACTTGACTATTTGGTCATGGGCGAGGAGAGGGTCAAATCCACACTCGGCTGCATGGCTCACAGGAAAAACCTGCTCGTAGGAGGAAGAAAGGGGTACAAGGATGATAAGCTTCTTAAGTCATTTATCATCACCAAGTGCATGACCACCTTCTTTCCAGCCTCCTCCTACAACAGTGTTACCAGACGAAGGATGGGTCATAAAAATGATTGGGCAGTGGATTCGGGTCTTCTTTTCAGCCTTTGAACGATGTGGTCTGTAAGCAGCGGGCTAGTCAAAGAAGCAGAAAGATATACCCGAAGAATCCTAAGCAAATAATTGGCCGTCAGCATACCGCATGGGAATCACTTTCGCAAAGTAGAATATAAGAAATATCTATGCTGTCAGTCTGCGTTATGACACACCATGTCTCCATAATGTTTATTGTTTATATTTGTAAAATGTGGCGATAGTTCCACTCACTGTACTGTTAACGCATGATAGTGACTTTTAACAATTTTCAAATCGATAGTCTTAGCATTAGAATACTATAAATACACTCCTGATAGAGGGAGGAAGAGAGTTGGTTGGATTGGGAAACATTCTAGGGCTGAGGCTGTCCATTGTAAATAAGATTTGATGCCTGTGCTATGAATAAAATTGCAAAGGAAGAGTTGTTTCTCACGGTAGAGATTCATGTGTCATTGCTTCTCCCAATATGTACCTTCTTTACGTTGTAATGTGCTTCCTGTTTTCATTCTAGTTTGTTGATTTCTTTCAGGTCTGCAACTTAGTGCATAAAATTTAGGAATTCATACTCGCTATGCTCCAGCTATTGTTTCAGACATTTATCAAGTTTCTTTAAAAGTTGCATGGAATTCATCTCACTGGTGCTCCATGTGATGGGCTGTTCTCTCCCGTCCTCCTACCGCCCGCTAAAAATATCCTGATTGGGAGATCAGTGACTACCTTGCCTCTGTTTGCAACCCCACGCCATTCCTTTCCTTATGCAAGTGTTCCCCATGCAGGTTTTTGACTCCATTGCCAATGGTCCCTTACCCCAATAATCCCACCTTACATCTCACCTTGATACACTTTTTCTTATTCAGGATCCTGGCCCCCTGATTATCCTTGACTGAAAATATTACGTGGAGTAGACTCCGAAGACAAAATGAGAGATCCCTCTCTGAATGTGCAAGGCGGGAGGCGCAGTCTAAAGTGATTCTGTTGTTTCCCAGGAGCGAGCCCCTCCCCCCTGCTCAACCTTGGGGGCTCAAAATCCCGGTGCCAACAAACTGGCACTATTGCTGGGGACAAAATTGAAGATCCTCCTTGGGAAGAACAACAAAGATTTTAGATTTGGTTGTTGATGGTGAACAATTGACTAGACATCAAGAAGGTTGGGCACTTGTCACCTGGAAACTCCACTCTTGAAGGATTCAGACTTCAGTGACTCCCCTGGTAGTGTGACCCAAAAATCAAGTGGTCGAGGAAATCTGGCAAACTCCGTCTGGAAAATGGACCCTTTATAAGGCTTAGAAATGCATGACGGAAGGTACAGATACTCGGGTCTGCATTTCTTCTAGGATGCCTTATCCTATCTTGTAATTTTTCTCTTATCTTTTCCTAGATTTATCAAACAGCCTTTTATGGTTCATCTCATTTTGAACATAGATATGAATATATTCCTATTTATCCTTCTTTACGAATTGAAAGCATTACGTCGTCTTGTACATCTAATTATGGCGTATATTTTTATCCAGGGGCTCATGATGTCAAAGGAAATCCCTGTGAAATTCATGAAACCTCAGACGATAGCTTAGCTATTGTATCTAACCTTTTCTGTCCTATTTATTTGAGCCGATACAAACCACTACAGCTGCCTCCCATCCTCCATGATTTTCCCACGATATATTACAAGTACCTCCCCAAGTTTGATGGAGAATCCCAAGACTTGAATACTGAGAAACATTTACAAGACTTTAAGCATTTCTCTGACCTTTTTGAGATAGATCATGATGATGTATGCATGCAGGCTTTCACCCTGTCCTTGCAAGGAGATGCCAAAGTATGGTTTAAACACTTACAACCTAAGTCCATCAACACTTGGGAAGATTTTTCTTGCACCTTATTAAAGTTTTGGGGTAGGAGAAGGCCATTAGAGCAAATAATTTTAGAGTTTTATTCCCTGAGGAGGCATGAGGATGAGGGCATATCTAGTTTTAACAGAAGATTCGCAAGATTTTATTATAACATGCCTAAGGAAGTCCAACCTCTTGAGAAGGCTACTAATATCTATTATGCAGCCACCTTTCCTCCTGACCTATCCTTGCTTCTTTTGGAGAGAAAATCAACCACCCTGCAGCATATGTTCGTTGATTTTTTGGAGGTTGAGGAAAACCTTAAGATGTCCAAGAAATTGTTAGATCAAGACAATGGTGGTGAAATAAAAGAAACATGCAAGTTGGTTGGGACCTACAAGCATAATGGGAAAGTCTCTGGCACGTCAAAGCTCTCTCCTGGTATGCAGAAAGATGACCGTCCTGATGCAGGAGCAGGTAGCCCTGGAGAATTGTTCTCTGAAAATGGCGACCTGTACTGCCCCTAGTTCGAAAAGGATGATTTTAAGAAGGAGTTTGGTACACCTGTGTACGATGAATATGAGGAAGAGTACCTACAGAATATAAATGATGAGCCAGCTGTTGAAACAAATCCTGCCGATGAAAAGAATCAAGATGCAATGCAAAGTTAGAAGGTTGAAGGGGGAAAGGATGATAAGGGCACTGGAGGTGATAGCCTACCCTTGTGTTATGCCTCTTTTGAATTAATACGACACATGATTAAGGCCTCCAAGAAAAATTAGAAAGAAACGGAGATGGTGCAGACTAGAAGCTTGTACAGGAAAGAAGACGATAAGAAGAACCAGCCAGGCAATTCCTCTCATGCTACTAATACGTTGGGAATCTGTAGTGAAGGAACAAGCTATGAAGATGGATGCACCAGCCTCCCAATAAAAACATTTTCTGATATTCTGGCTTCAGTAGCGCCACCTCACATAGGAGGAATATGCCTACTCGGTTCCACTGGAGAAGTAGGGGACCTCCCTCTTGAAGCACATCAAGCTCTTGTTACAGAAATTTCAAGCGGAAAGTGGGATGTTCCATTGAAGAGAGATTATGTGGTTCCTTTATGCAATCTTCCAAGTGTCAGTCTGACGAATCTATAGAAGAAGGAATCGTTAGACGTCTTTCCCATGAGCAGGTGACAAAACGTACTAGAGGTTGCCATGATTTCTATGACCCCATGGCCGAATACATGGAGGGTCTAGGAGAAGGCAGTGATTGGTTGCATCCCTGCTTTGAAGATCAGTTTGTTTATCATTTCCTTCTCTCATTATCTATTTCATTTCTATCCATCAAGCACAATGAAAGAACAAAACTATTAGGCAAATTGCTTGATTGGCTTTATTGGAAATCTGATTTCACTTAATCAGATTTGTGCACAAAGTTAGGTAGAGTAGGTAGGAAAAAATAAGCTCAGTAATTATCAAGCATTTCCTTCATTACTATTTTAGTTTGTTTTCATTTTCAGTTACCAGCACAAGTTTACAGTCACCAGCATGATTTTCAAGAGTGGCACGAATTCGCTGAAGCAGTAACTCATAGCAGAATGGAGGTGTCAAAGAAAGATTGAAGGCAGCCCAAAGGTTTTGGCACTTGGTCTATGGGGGTTCTTTGCTACCTCACTGGGAGGATAGCATATCCCTCATGGAGCCAGTTGTTAACACTCTGTTTTTAACAGTTGATTTGAGAGCCTTATAGGAGTTCGATGAGGGTCCCATTCCCGTGAACTTCATGTGAACTCCCCTTCAGGTTACCAGTAGTGCAAGGAAAAGGAGAAAATGGAAGGTGTGATGAAGGTGTTGAGCGAGACTCAAAATCAAAGGCTAAGATTGATCGGAGGTGGATCAATGACTCCAAACCATTTCGCACGAGCGGACATGCTCAACCAAAGCTGCGTTTCCATATTGCGAAACGAGTTAAAGGTCGAAAACATTCTACAGTTGAGATGGGATTTGAGTCAGATCTATGACCTCAATCAATTTCGCAAGCCACACTTGCGTGGGTAACGCCACGATTTCAAATCGCGAAAGAAGGGTAGTGGTCACGAAGATCAAAGGATGCAGTAAGAAAGGAGAGAAATATACAGCCACATTTTATTTCGCAGAGCGGACTAGCACAGATGAATGCCAAGGCTTCTCATTGTGAAAGATAATGGGTCCCACTCAGATCTATGGCTGCATGAAGGGTCGGTTTCCATCGACGGTTGAGAACATGTCACGATCCAGAACTTCCTACAGTGTTCAAAGGATAAAATTTGGTGGCAGATGGAATGGAACGTGGATGGTGGACGTTAAATATTCCTTGGATCGAATGGCTGTGAAGGATCCCAGGGTACAGGTTTCACATCCAGTGTGGACATGACAGCAGAGGAGACAATTCACGGGTGTAATATTTCCCCATAGCAGATTGGCTAATTCCTTCGAAACCATTTGGGATGAGCCTAAGGTGAAAGTCTTGGCCAGTGATGCTAATTTCCTCAGTTCACAAGTGTGGCACATGGTTCACTTTTAAGGGAGCCATGAGAAAGATGGAGGGTTTATTTGTTGAGGTGATAGACTTGGCATTTACATGAGGCCGAGGGAGGTGACGAACTAAAGTAGCCTGATGCAACCGTCACGGTAATTGAAAGGGAAAGAAAGATAAAATCCATAGCCCTGGAAACCAACTTGGCAGCCACACGGGAATTGTTTGGAATCTTTCCCATATCGGATAATATGTTGAACATTAGAAGGATGGGTATAGCTCTTTCTGGGCCGTGTCGGATTTCCCTATATAATGCCATCTATCGAAGGTCTTTTGAGACATGGAAATGTGTAAATGATAAGAAGTATAGAGTTAAATGTCGAGAAGTGTCGAGGTCCTTCATAGACAGCCATGACTGTGTGGTTTGAGAAGTTAGTTTGACAAGGGGTACTCTTGGTAGGAAAACATGGATCCGTGTTTTGGTTATCCATACCAAAAAATCGCCAACCACCGGGGCACAGATGTTAAATACCAAGGGGGGTTCACCTGCTTCTACACAACCCGGCCCTTGGATGTGCAGTGCATGGGTTTTGACATCCTAGCGACATCCCTCCAACACTTCCAGTTGTAGTCAGGACCTCTGAAGTCCCAACTCATACTGGTGGCAGAACTATTGGAGCGAATGCTCATTCTGGGACTAGGCAGGTCCGGAGCCTTTGACACCACCCCTAGGATCTCCACTTGACTGTTTAGTCGTGGGCAAGGAGAGGGTCAAATGCACACCTGGCTGCATGGCTCATGGGAAAATGCTCCTCGTAAGAGGAAGAAAGGGGTACAAGGATGATAAGATTCTTAAGTCATTTATCATCACCAAGTGCATGACCACCTTCTTTTTGGACTCCTCCTACAACAGTGTTACCAGACGAAGGATGCGTCAGAAAAATGATCAGGCGGTGGATTCGGGTTTTCTTGTCAGCCTTTGAATGACGTGGTCTGTAAGAAGTGGGCTGGTCGAAGAAGCAAAAAGATATATACCCGAAGTAGCCTAAGCAAACAATTGGTTGTCAGCATACCACATGGGAATTGCTTTTGCAAAGTAGAACGAAAGAAAGCTCTGTGCTGTCAGTTCACGTTATCATGCACCGTGTCTATATAATGTTTATTGTTTATATTTGTAAAATGTGGCGATAGTTCCACTCGCTATACTATTAACGCATGATAGTGACTTGTAACAATTTTCAAATCGATAGTCTCATCATTAGAATAGTATAAATACACTCCCGATAGAGGGAGGAAGAGAGCTGGTTGGATTGGGAAACATTTTACGGCTGAGGCTCTCCATTGTAAATAAGATTTGATGCATGTGTTATGAATAAAATTGTAGAGGAAGAGTTGTTTCTAATGGCAGAGATTCATGTGTCATTGCTTCTCCCAATATGTACCTTCTTTACATTGTAATGTGCTTCCTGTTTTCATTCCAATTTGTTGATTGCTTTCATGTCTGCAACTTAGTGCATAATAGTTAGGAATTCATACTCGCTATGGTCTGGTTGTTGTTTTAGAAATTTATCAATTTTCATTCTAAAGCTGCATGGAATTCATCTCATTGGTGCTCAATGTGATGGGATGTTCTCTCTCGTCCTCCAACCGCCCTCTAAAGATCTCCTGATTGGGTGATCAACGGCTACCTTACCTCTATTTGCAACCCCACACCATTCCTTTACTTATGCAAGTGTTCCCCAAGCAGGTTTTTGACTACATTTCCAATGGTCCCTTACCCCAATAATCCCACCTTACATCTCACCTTGATACACTTTGTCCCATTCAGGATCCTGGCCCCCTGATTATCCTTGACTAAAAATCTTAAGTGGAGTAGACTCTAAAGACAAAATGAGAGATCCGTCTCTGACAGCGTAGGTCTAAAGGTGCAGTTGAAAGTGGTTATGCTGTTGCCTAGGAGCGGGGCCCTCCCCCTAGCTCGACCTTGGGGGTTCAAAATCTCAGTGCCAACAGAGACTCTGAAATTGTTGCTAAGCAAATTTGTAACAAAATACATTGCATTTCACCACATTTGAAAGCTTACCAAAATGAATTTTATGATTTGCTGATAAATTTTCATGCATTCAATATTGTGTCCATTCCTAGAGTAAAGAATCCAGTAGCTGATTTACTAGTTACCTCAGCCGCAAGATTAGTACCTTCAAATAATATATGCTCTATTGAATTACTTTTCAGGCCTTCTGTTCGAGATATGATCACAAATCTATGGTTTTTTGACAATGATCAACAAATTTTGGAGTGTTTGATGAATGATGATACTTTCAAAGGAGCAATAATAGACGATGAAGAACATCAAGCATAATTAAAATTCAGGAAATTTATTCCTAAAGGAGTTAGGACCTTGGAATGAATGTTTAATTTAGATAACAAATTCAGAAAGCTAGCGAATGTCAAGACTCATAGCTCGTCCTTACAATTCGAGCTAATAAATTTAGCGACTGAAGCTGAACCTAAATATGTAAATTTGGGGAAGTGTTGTTCTCCAGGAGAAAGGAGTAAGTTCATCAGTCTATTCAAGAAGTACAAGGATGTGTTTGCTTGGACCTATGAAGATCTAAAAACTTATGACACAAAGATCATACAACATGTTATCCCAATCAAAGGTGGAATCAAACCTTACCAACAACCTTTGGGAAAGACGCATCCTAAGCTGGAACCTTTAATTCAAAGTGAGGTAACAAAGTTGTTGGATGCTAAAATCATATTTAAAGTTAGACATTCGGAATGGGTTTCTAATTTGGTGCTAGTATGAAAAAAGTATGGATAAATCAGAAATCTTAATCGTGCATCAGATAAAGATAATTATCTAGTCCCACCCATGGAGCAAATACTACAGATGGTTTCAGGTTCTTAATTGTTTTTGTTATTAAATGGATTCTCCAGTTATAATCAAGTATTATTAGTTGAAGAAGACAGGCTTAAAACCACTTTCAGAACCAAGTGGGGAACTTTTGCGTATAGAAGGATTCCCTTTGGACTTATTAATGCTGGAGCTACATTCCAGAGGGCCATGGATATAACTTTTCGCAGTCTGATTGGCCGTAGTGTTGTGGTTTATCTAAATGATGTCACAATATTTTCGAAGAGATAAGAGCATGTATTTCATTTGAAACAGATTTTCGAGCGTTGGCGGAAATATGGTATTTCACTAAATCCCAAGAAATGTGTGTTTGCAGTCACAGAAGGAAAGCCACCAAGTCATGTCATTTCTAAGAAAGGGATCTCCATAGACCCAGAGAGGATTAAAGCCATAGAACAGATCCCTTTACCCCATAATAAAAAGGGTATGCAATATTTTATGGGGACAATCAACTTTGTGTGAATATTTGTACCAGACTTTTCTCAAATCGTCAAACCTTTGCAGCAAATAGTTAAACAGAGTGTGTAGTTCAAATGGACTGATTTGGAGAAGAATGCATTCAGCAAGATAAAAACATCTGTTGCTCATGCACCATCACTCAAAAGTCCAAATTTTGAAAAGGATTTTATTCTATACACTTTTGCATCTGATGATTCATTAGTAGTTGTGCTTACATAGAAAGAAGATGGGGGAGATGAGTACCCCATATCATTTGTGAGCATGGTATGCAAGGGGCTAAATTGAATTATCCAATAGTTGAAAAAAAAGCTTATGTAGTTTTTAAAGAGGTAAAACAATTCAAGACATATATACTTAAGAATCTCACCAAATTAATAATTCCACACCCAGCTGTACGATCTCTTTTTGTGCAAAAATAATTAGGGGAAAGAAGAGGCAGCTGGGTGATTGCTTTACAAGAATACGATGTTGAGTTCAAACCAACATCCATAGTTAAAGGAAAAGGATTGTGTAAACTAATGGCTGAAGGTCAAAGCAATGAAGAAGCAGCTGGGATAATGAAGTTGAACTACATATGATGGATGTATGTCCTTTGATACAGCTCCAGACTCCTGGTATTGGGACCTAGTTCATTATCTCCAGGAAGGGTATTTGTCGAAGCATTGGAGTCCCAATAGAATATGAGCATTATGTCTGAAATTAGCTTTATATTAGATCATTGATGGATTACTGTTCATAAAGAACTACGATGGAGTATTTCTCAGGTGCTTAGAACAAGAAGATGCAAAGAAAGTCGTACCAAAATTGCATGATGGACCTGCTAGAGGTCACTTTTCTGGGGACACAACAGCACATAAGATTCTCAGAGCTGGATATTACTGGCCTACATTATTTAAGGATGATCATGCTCATGTTAGAAAATGTGATGCTTGTCAGAGATGTGTTGGAAGACAAGCTAAAGCAACAGGACCATTAAAACCAATAATTATATTAGAACCATTTAAACAATGGGGAATCGATATTATTGGAGAAATAAATCTAAATTAATCCTTGTAGCACATGTATATTCTGACAACAACTGATTACTTCACTAGATTGGTCAAGGCTATTCCATTACAAAAAGTAAATGAAGATGCAGTTATGGATTTCTTAAAGAATCAAATTATGACCAGTTTTGGGGTTCCAATTTTCTTGGTTTTTTATAATGGCACATACTTTTCTTCTATTAGATTAACTACATTTTCTAATGAAAGAGGAATTAAGTTGCATCATTCTGCAAATTATTACCCACAAGGAAATGGTTTGGCGAAATCCACAAACAAAAGTCTGATTATAATTCTAAGGAAAACTGTAATAGAAAATCAAAGGAGCTGGAATTTAGCGTTACCTAATGTTCTGTGGGATGATAGAGTCACACCTAAGAATTCCTTAGGTGTGTCACCATACACTCTCGTTTATGGAAAAGAATCTGTCCTCCCTCCTAATTTTCTATTGCCATCTTCCATAATAGCCTAAGAGTCTAGGGGTACTGACAATGAAGTTCTACAAATTAGAATCTATAATCTATTGAAGTCAGAAAAGTCTAGGTCCAAATCCAAGGAAAGGTTTAAGCATCAATAAGAAGTAGTGAAGCGTTGGTTTGACAAGCACAAGGCTGGGAACAAAGAGTTCGAAGTAGGAGATCTGGTTCTTAAGTGGGATCACCCGCATGATGAGAAGGGAAAGCACACTAATTTTTAGCAGTTATGGGTAGGCCCTTTTCAAATTGCAGCAAAGCTAGGCCCCTCAACTTACAAGTTGCAGGACTTACAAGGACGAGAAGAGAACTTACCAGTAAATGGCTTAGTTCTCAAACCTTATTTTTCTTGATCATTTTTTATTTGGCTTTCTTGTACATAAATAAACATTTGTTTTGTTGCTTACTTTAGGGTATTGCCAGTTGTTTGATTTATTTGATTAGAGTCTGATTGCTTGTAAATGTTTGTTTGCTTATGGTCAAATAAAACAATACTGCTTTTGGTTGTATGCAGTTCATCATAATTCTAAATTAACTTAAATCTTTGACTACAAGATTGCCTGCTATTGATTCATATAAAAATAAAAATAAAAAATAAAAAAACTTTCTTCAAGTTTAGCAGATTTTTTAAAATGGTTTTGAACAAATTGAGGCCCTAATTAATACTTGTGAAATAACTCAGATAGAAAAGTCCAGAGTACTATTTTGAGGCTCCATCCATCTCACATTAAAAGCTATCCTAGGGGGTGACAGCAAAAGACCCATGGAAAGGAAGCAAGGTAAACAATGTATTATATTTAAATAATTCCATGCCATGAATTGAAAGCCCAGAGGTTAATGAGAGTTAAAATCTCCTGAAAAAAGCAAAATGTATCAAAACACATGCCGAACCACATCAGTATGCATGGGATTTCCAAATTTCTTCTCCGTCCGTTAGTTGAAATTAAAACGTCTCTCACACAAAAGGACACTATGGATAGAGGAGCCCAAATCAAAATTCAGAAAGAAGGCAAACAGGAGGACTCAAAAAGGGGATAAAAGTCCAAAAGCACAAAAAGTGCAAAATGGCATGGAAATGAGGAACAAATGGATATATATGTTTACCATATGTTATGATCCTATGGTGTCTAAGCTGGAAACTACTCAAAGACACAGGTAAAACAAAACTCATACTCTTGGCCTCAAAAGAGTTATCTAGAATTTGAAATCTTGGTTCCCCTGTTCCTTAACGTGGACTATAATCAATGATTAAAGTGCATACATCTTACCTTTTGGGAAATCTGGATATCTTGAAGAATTTAGCAAGTTGGTATTATCAAAATAGACTGTTGATCAAAGAGTAAATTGTTCAGAGATCTCTGTTCACTAGGTAGTCGCCAATTGTTGCGGCTGCAACTATTTCCCCAAAAATTTTCAATTTTAGGGCCCCCCTTTTTATTTGTTTTTCTTCAAACTGGCCTAGGAGTATTTTGTTATTACTATGGTTTCCTTGAGTTCAGAATTTTCTTCAAAAAACTTAGTTTTATTCACTTTTCCGTATCGGATGCTTATTCAACTACTTTTTCGATATCGGAAGCATAGTGGACTACCTTTCCGATGTTGCAAAAGCAGAACCATCAATCCTGCCAAGTGCCTTTGGACTCCCTTGCTGATACATCGGAGCTAGGTCTTTTATCCTCGATTTTGATTTGCTGAAGTTATGAGTTTTAGTGTGAGATTTGTCTGATGAACTTTTTTCTTTCACCTTTCGATATCCGATAATGTTTTATTCATCATCAGTTGATTGATGAGAGAAAGATAGAGTATAGTGTCTAATTAATCCAGGGCTGTGGGAGGATAATTCCGAGGAGTTTCGAAAGCATCATGTTCTTTCTACCGACTCCGAAGAGTCTAACTCTGTCAGAGTTCCAATACCCGTTCCAATAGTACAGCCCGCAATGGTAGAACATTACTTTGCCAATGTTGCGGAGGAGGATCAGTTTTTGGTTCCGAGGGTAGAACTTAGTGGTTTTGACGTCTGATTGACTCAACATATCGTCGGGTCCATAGTTCTGTTCGCACCCTCCATTGCAGCGATCCTCAAGTTTATTCTTCCGATTGATTTAATTTTTGTCTGCTGATAGTTTCCTGCCCGGTCATGGGTATATATGTGTGGACATGTGACTTGTCATTTAGCATTTGGATTTGTTGTTTGCATTGTGGAAGCAGTCTGGAGAAGTCGCTCACACATAGCTATCAAAACTTGGTTCGTTTTGCTCTGCACCAATGGATTTTCAGCTCGTCCAGTCACTCGCATCGCTCTTGACAGGTAGGTTTACCCATAGCCTTGTCACTTTGGGTAGTATTGGTTGATTTTGAACCATTAAGTGCATTGGAGGTTAGGTTTTCTTTTTTGCATAGAAGGTTAGGAATTTTTTTGCTTCCTTACGGTGATTTCATGGATGTTTTACATTGAGGGGGGGGGGGTTAGTTATTTGAGGTCTCATTATTGTGGGAATCTGAGTCTGTATGCCGTTGAAGCATTATGGACGTGTTTGTGTCAGCACAAGTTGTTAGGGCAAGGTGTAGATAGGCATTTCGCTGTCTGCACCACCATTTTCTTGGTCTTTTCATGATCGGTCGGGGGTTAGTAATCCATTTTTCTTGCATCAACTTTTTCCCGTGGGACTCAGGAGTGTTTTTTTTTCCCTAGTCAATTAGGATTTTTCTTGAAGACAATTTCTATGCAAGGTTTAGTTTTTAAGATTGAAATTGTGTTGAGATCCAGTGGTAGAATCAATATGATAAGTACCTGTGTGAGACAAAGGTTTTTTGGTCGATTAAGGTTTTGAGATAGGGGAGCTTAGGCAAATTTAGGAAGCAGTTTGCATGGTTTTTTTGCTTAAATATTTCATTCATAAAGACTGTGTTTAACTTATTTTAACAACATGCATGTCGAGGAGGTAAATAAATTGGTATATTTTCTTGTGTCTTGCTATAAGCACTTGCTAAGAGCTCAGTTAGCCTAAAACATGTTGTTTGACTATGACAAGTTGATTGCTATAACAACAACATGTCAAATAGAAAAAATAAGGAAGCTCAGATGGTTGAAGGAGAGCCTGAGGTAGAAATAATCACCAAAGTAGAGTTCATCTATGAAGACACCAAAGCCTTCATTAGAGTTGAACAAGACTACAAGTGGGGAGAAATATTTAGAATTATCTCAAACCAGAATGTACCTGATGCTGGGTTTGAATAACTGACGATCTATGCAAACATTTAGAAGTCAACCTTGATCAAAGTAGCTATGAGGCGTGAATTATTTCCCTGTTCAGAAGTAATAGGTTGGATTCAGCCCAAGGCAGATGTGACGACAATGATTCTAGAAAACACTGCAAAGCAAGGCTATGATGCATATAGCCCTGCCTATGTCTCCATGGCATACCATTTACCTTCACCATAGGTCTACCTAATAGAGAGCTGGTTGAAGGAGGTAGCTCTAGACCTGGTAGAAATTGTAAAGAGAATGATGATACCAGGAAAGAATTTTTGAACCAGACCTTCTAGAGAATATGACACCTCTACTCTCCGTGCTCCCTATAGGTTTATTGCATTCATGCTCAACAGGATTTTTAGTAGATCACATGGGAAGAGTTTCAGTATAGGCTGGATACCGGTTATCATTTTCATGGCTACACAATGAATCATCTTCAACTGGACCAATATAGTGTTGAACAACCTTTCTGCATGTATAAATGCAGCCTTAGGAGGAGTATCTCAAAAGAAATCTAAATTTTATATGAGCTCTATTCTAATTGACTTCATATTGTGCACCTGGACTTTCCCTGCTTTGAAATGCAACTGGGAGAAGGAAAGAACCCCAGTATACGCATCCTATAAATTGTTGTGGGAACATAAGTATTACAATTATTAGAGGGAAATTTGTGAGCATTTCATTATGCCCTTATATACTCTAATTTTCTTGACTGAATGTAATTGCATGTTTGGAGAGATATTTAAAGTCATACAAGAGTTTGGGGATTATTATTTGACGGTGGATGGATTACATGTAAGGATGTATGGTGGCTCCAGATCTCCTTCTCTAGTCCCAAAATATGCTACAGATTACGTACTCCACAAGGAGGTAGTCTGACAGCTGTACATTGATGGAGTAGGCAATTTCTTGTTTGAACATAAGAAGGCAACGTACCTTGTAGTGCCTTTCTTACTTGGAAGCTATATGTTTTCAAGGTGAAAGGAGACAGCAGAGCTTGTTAAAGAGCTAGAATATTTTTGCTTTAAGAAAATTAATTTTCATAGAAATGACTCCCATAACAAAGTAGATAACTACTGTAAAGAAGCTGGAATCCATTTTGAGTGCACTGACTTCTGGGATAAAGATGAAGAGACATTCTGCAATGCAAAGAACATAATAGCCCTCAAGAAAAGATTCAAGAAAAAACAACAACTATGGGTGGAAAAGGAAAGACTTCAGAAAAGGCTAAGAAGTTAGAAGAAGGAGAGGCCAAGAAAAGAGAAGAAGATACTAGAGGATTAGCACAGGAAGTAGAAAATTGGTTAAGAATTGAAGAGGAAGAAAAGAAATGAGCTGTTGAAGAAGCGGCTAGGAATGAAGAAGAAGAATGCAAAAGAAAAGAGGAAGCTGAAATAAAGAAGAAACAAGAAGAAAGTGAGGTCTTCAGAATGATAGAAGCCCAAAAGGAGAAGTAGCCTACAGATTAAGTTTATGCACAAGAAGCACAAGACCAAATAGATCAAGAGCAAGGACAATCCGATCCTAATCCCTTGGAACCTGCTCTATCTTCTGGCAGCATATTAGGAGAAGCTTCAATTTCTAAAATTGATTTCATTCCTTTCATGCCTACTGAAGGGGAGGAAGTTCCTAATTTTAACACCATTTTTTATGACAAATAAAATAAAAGAATCGTTAAATGAACCGAGAAGAAGGTAAATACTGGGGGAAAGCCAAGAAAAATGGTGACAAACAAGACATGGTACATGGTACGCATGAAGATCCGCGGTTGATAGCGAGAACTAGGGTAGCTTTAACCTTAGCAACTGAAGACAATGTGGACAGGCTCATGACTGATCTAGAGAAGTCACGGAAGAATGCGGTCTAACTGAAGGAAACCTTAAAAAAGGAAAGAGATGAAAGCCAGAAGCTAAAGAGAAAATATGAAGACATGATAGGCGAAGTCAAGACTTCAGAAACATAATGCCAAACTCTACAAGCAGATAAGAATGCTCATTAAAGAGAATTTCAGGTAAAAAATGGTCCTCAAAAGGACCAAAATGTACTATAAAAATCAACCAATTACATTCTAGTATAGGACATCATCCCCCATGGTTGAGGTGGCATAGCATGAGTTAAGAATGCTTATTTGTCACGTTTTCTATGGTGGATGAAAACCCATAGTTAACCAAGGTAGTGGTACAAGTACTTTTAAGTCATAATGTCATTTCACACTTTCTCATAAAATAATATTATTGTTATTTTCAAGTAAAGTACTCACAATTCACTTTCTCATAAAATAATCATTATTTTCATTTTCAAGTAAAGTACTCATAATTCCTAAAAATGACTTTTCACATTTTTTTATAAAATAATATAGTCATTTTCATGTTTTTTAATTTTAAATTATATATTCATTCAATTTTATTTAATATTATAATGTCAAACTAATATATATATATAATCTTGTACTTTTAAAATAAATTAAATTCATAAATAATATTAATATGAAAGATGTATGTTAATTATGGATGAGTTAAATATATATAATCATACGCATTCATTTATATCATGTTTGAATGTATAAAACAACATGTTGATATGATAAATGTTTATATGATTATAACTTTATTATATATATTTTTTGACAAAAAAAATTATTATAATTTTTTAATAGTTAATTTTATAGAATAATATGCAAATTATGTTGTTATAACTTGTTAAGTATTAATTAATAATAATTTCATTATGATAATAATTATAATAAATGTTATCATGTTAGTTTTAATAATAAAAATATTTTTAAATTTTAATAATTAAAAAATTAATAAAATTAATTAAGCCATTTATATTTAATTTGAAATTATAACATACTGTGTCTGTATTATGACGTATTTTTTTAACAAATTAGTAACATTGATTTTTTACATATATATTTTGCATTTATAATTTTTTTAGTTGTAAGTGGAAATAATTTTCTTAGATAAGTATTTATATTATAAAAATATTTTCAAAACGTACAAATATTTTTTTAATAATTTATTTTAGTTTATAAAAAAATATTAGAATTATTTATGCTTCAACTAATAAATTAAAAGAATTTATGCACCACCATTCACTTATTAAGTTAATACGATAGAGCTTTTTTATTGCTAAAAATTAATATACATTAGAATCAACTAATAAACTAAAAGAATTTATACACCAATGTTAGACTTATTCACTTAATAGGATATATTATTTACTCGTAACTTTTTTATTGCTAAAAAACAATATGCATAACCTTTTTATTGCTAAAAACATATACATTAAAATCTTATATACTAATATGACATATTTTCATAATGTATAAATATTTTTTTAATAATTTATTTAAGAATAAACTAAGTTTTATATTATTTTCTATAAGAGATTTAACTATAATATTCATTTACAATAAAATGAACATACTAAAAAAAAATTATGATTTTGATATTAATTTATTATAACCAGCGTAGATCCAAATCCTAGGCTCTATCAAGCGCCGAGATGGATCAAATCTCTTGAGGTGTAAACCTCTTCTTAGGTATCCATTGATTTGATTCAAACCAAAAGACACATATTTTTATTTAAGGTCCACATATAATTTTATTATTATTAATATTTAATATATTTATGGCAGCCATATAATATTTTTTATTTTGTTAAGAACGAACATTGCATCATTTTCCCACACATGGTTTTAAAAACATATGCAAGGCCCTCCTACAATCATGGGTTGTTTAGGAGGCGTTGCACATGGTCTTAACACCATTTGCAAGATCCCCCTAAACCATGTAAAATAAAACCATGGGTTGTTCAGGAGGCAGCCATGTGCAAAGCCTCCTAAACCATGTACAATAAAACCATGAGTTGTTTAGAATGCCTTGCACATGGTTTTAAAACCATGTGCACATAGTCTTAAAATCATGTGCAAGGCCAACATGTTTTTGTGTTTTTTTCTTGACCCACATTCCCCCATAATATTCACTATCACTATTATTTTTAGCCAACATGTTACAAACGTTAGTAACGTTACATCACTCTGCGCAATGGAAAAACATAGGCCTTAGTCTACCCCAAATTTCAAATAAAAAAGTCTATAATTACAATTAAAACCATACACATTTAATTCACATTTCTTCAATATTTTTACTAAAAAGAGGTTTGTAATTAGATAGATTTAATCCTTTAAATACTTGTTAAGATGAATTTATGGTGATTTTAAAGTTTAACCCAGGATCGTTGAAGGTTTGTCAATATTCTAGATTTTTTTTGAGGATCCATTTGCGTAGTTCTTACCAGTGACCTTTCACACGTCAATATATTTATAACATATTCTTTTCATGGCTGTATAATCTTGGCCACCCAAACGATGCCCTTCTATTTCACCGAACAAACTGCTTTTTCTGGGTCACGTCGATGGAAGACTGAAGATGAAGGCGAAGAAAAAGAAAACGAAGAAGATGCCTCAGGAAAACTGCTTGCGTTCATAAGCAAAGCTACTCGGCTATTGAGGAGTAGGAGAAAGATTAACAGACTGTGCTATTGGGAAGGAGGAGAAGAAGAGTACGTTTGTTCGTGGAGATAGTATGGAAGCAAAGTCAATTTTGAGTAGCGCAGTGATGGTTTTACAACTCTGCCTTTCCTTTTGGCATATCGTAAAGCTGACACCTTTTGGG